>JALIZH010009278.1:0-33745 GCA_030522465.1 Rhipicephalus appendiculatus
GAATCGATATCATTTATGAGTTGACACATGTATACATATTTCTTACACGTGTTGTAAACTATGCAATGTGTTTATGTTTTTTAATGTGTTGCAATTTTTCTATTTTGCTATACATTACCAGAGCGCAAGTGATAAATTCTGTGACAATATTGATAACTTAATTCATATAAGTATTTCATTCCTGTGCGCTGCAGTGCAATGTTGAGCATACCGCATTTACTTGTCACTGTTTATCAAGGAATGATATTACAAAAGGAAACGTGCAATAAAGTTTTGTCTTGGAACTGAGTACTTCAACCCTCCTCAACAAGCTTGCGCGAGCTATGTATGCGTGCAGCTGTTCCAATTGTCGCCACAGTCCAATGCAAAGCATGACATATATATTAAAGAGGGGTCATGGAGGAAGAGATCACCAATGCAGGGCCTCACTGCTAAAGCACCAAATGGGTAGCTCTGAAAAGGGCTGTTTGTGTTGATTATGTTGACTGTCGGTGCACTAGCATGAGTTAGTCCCTGGTTGAAGCCTGATGGGGGGCGACTCCGGGCAGCTTCCATTGCCAAGGCACTTGGCCTTTATCACTGAAGTACTTTATAAACGCCTCTCTCACTGCATTGGCCACATTGGCACAGTTGCGGGCCTTTGGCTTCTCCAACCCGAACACTGTAGTGCTCTCTGAAACTTGTCTCCAGGCACCACCGCTCACAGTTCCAAACGTGTCTTGGAAATCTGCGTAGCCAGGTGAAGAGTACGTCGATGCAGCATTGGACAACAAGAAGTTGTGCAGCACACATGTCGCCTTCACAATGACCTCTACATTTTCAGGCTCCATGTTGGTCTGCCTCTCGTAGATCCGCCAGCGGGATACGAGAATGCCGAAGGCATTTTCCACGCAGCACCTGTTCAAAGAAAAAACAAACATGATTTCTGTTGTAGTGTACCTAGAGCAGGAAACTAATTTCAAGCAATATAAATGTTTCAAAAAGTTGGCTATGCAAAGCGCGATGATACGTTATTGAAAAATTAATAGCAAATTTTTTTATTTCAATTGCTTCAATTAAAATTGTGGCAAGCTGAATACGAAAGCGACTTAGTTGCGTACAGCAGGGTATTGAACCGAACCCAGCGTGTGCATAGTGCGTAAAGTGCAAACCCCCACTCGATAAGTGCCGGGTGGTGGGACGAAGCGGGTCTCAGTTAACACAGCAAACAATTGAGGCAGCGGAGATGTTAGATTGGGTAGAAATTGTGTGTTTCTGTCAAACTGCTTTGGCAGAAACAGGACTTCATTATTTTTCTCGTGCGCATGACCAGCACAAGTGATGTGCTTTAATAACATTATTTTGTTTGCGATCTCTGCTATGTTTTGATGCCCCGGAATGACATTAGGCGTTAACGTCATTTTTGTTGCTGCTTCACGGACATAGTGAATGACATTCGCACCTGACGACATTCGCCCGTTGAATGTGTTCACCGAACTCATGGAAGCGCGACATGTGTAATCTCGTCAACACGCGCTTGACAAGGGATTACAAAATCGATGTCTTAAAGCAATATGTAAACGACGTTTAGATGTTTATTAAAGGTTGTTGTTACCTTTTCGGTAACTTTTTAACGTATAACACGATATTTGAAGCAATGTGTGCAGCTATATTCTCTTTCCCAGACTTCGACTTGACGCTAGCGCTAGCGCCTCCTGTCAGCCATGTTTACAAACGCTGGCTGTTGTTTTGGTGGAACGGCGCCGCGGTAGCGCTCGCTAGTAGCAGATTGCACGCGCACGTGTTGGACACCTATCTGCCAGCCATGGATGCTAACACCGCAAATAAGAAGCCAAAAGCCCACTGGACGGACGAGGACACCCGGGCACTTTTGAAGGACTGGGAAGACCATCTCGTCGACTTATGCCCGGGCCAAGAGAAATATGAAGGTTTACCTCGCAATGCAGGAGTGCCTGCGTGCGCCCAAGGCATTGATAAGTCTGTCAAAGAGATCAAATCCAAGATAGAGAACCTGGCCAACCGTTACAGGTAAGCGAGCACCTCCGCTCAAGGCGACAATCTTTCGCCACGTGCGTGCCGTTTTAAAATGCGAGGGCACGCTCAGGCAGCGTTGTATGCTGTTTAGCGGTGAATAGACTGATGTGCGCGAGTATCTATTGACTTTTGCGTGTGACAGCGTATACTGAGGTTTTACGCTTTAAAACATGGACGCCAAGACTGTGCTTCAGGTTCGCCCTTCAACCGCCGCTAATAATGTGCATTTACTACAGCTACGTTTCTAAACGTGTTCTTATGCTTTTGTACGCGTTTCTTGTAATTGCATCTCATTGCGAATTTGTGCTCTCGGTTCTAGTCATTTTCCCAAGGTATTCCGTTGTTTTTTTGTTTGTTCGCATCTATAACGTCAACACTTCGTTCCAGGGGGTGGCTTCGTTGCGAGAACACAAATTTACCTTTCTGTTTTAAGGCATTGACATATTGAAATTATTGTTAACCAGGATGTAGTAAAAGTGGCGAAAGCAGCGTGAATACTATTAATTGCTGAGCAGAAGTCACTGGCGAACTGCATAAGGAGATGAAATGCCAGCTTTCCTAGTAGCACTAGTCCTCTAAATGTTATAAACGCCACTGCAATAACAGCCTATTTCTTACAGGAACCTCAGCAGGAAAACGACCGGCCAAGGTGCAGTACGTGGCGTTTTTATGCAGAAATTGCAAAATTTCTGAGCTGC
This sequence comes from Rhipicephalus appendiculatus, assembly GCA_030522465.1. Taxonomy (NCBI): domain Eukaryota; kingdom Metazoa; phylum Arthropoda; class Arachnida; order Ixodida; family Ixodidae; genus Rhipicephalus; species Rhipicephalus appendiculatus. Next base: position 2,733 of record JALIZH010009278.1, read on the forward strand.
CTACCAATAAACAACGGCAGCCTCATCGAAAAGACCACATGTGAAGATACCACTGTGGAAATGGTAAGCACGTTTTTGAAGCATGCAGGGTTCCTGTGAACCTTGTTTGCAAAATATTTTTTTTTCTGTTTCCTATCACTTACCAGGAAACACATAAATTTAGTGTGTTGTTCTGGTGGCATGACTAATCAAAATCATGAATTCTTTGTTGATTCATTGAACAGCTCCTTGTAAGCTTGGGAAAAATGGCAGTATGTAAAGCACGAGTGCTTGCGTTTATCACAAAAACTATTGTTGCAATATGCGCAAACATACTACACAGCATGTAAGGTTAACAGCCAGCAAAACATTACTAGTACGACCAGTCTGAAACAGTGGCGTAGCCAGGGGTGGCACACCGGGCACGTGCCCCCCCCCCCTCCGAAATTTTTTTTTCCGCCATGGCATACATAGCGAAAAATTGCCATTTCAAAAAGGTGCCCTCCCCGAAATCAAGGAGCCCCCCACCCCCCCGAAAAAAATTTCTAGCTACGCCCCTGGTCTGAAAGTATGCTCGTGTCATGAGGCTGCCTCTTCAGAAAGTTCTGAAGATGAAAATAGAAAAATACGAAGATTGGCAATGCATTTCATTCTTGCTAAACAAACATACACATACGTTATTAAGGCTCATTAGGGTGTGTCATTGCATGTTAACTTTATGTACAAATATTATGTAGCAATTTTTTAACCAGACACCCTTCCTGTGACGACCCGAAGAACGGGGTTGTATGTATTAAACTTTTAAACATCCAGCATATCCTGAATATTGCGGGAATCAATTACATGCGATGTAGTCAGCCAGTATGCCACTATGTGTGATTTTTCACTTTGACCCAAGCATTACGAGGTGGTTAGATGTATTCGTGTACCCCGCAGGGGCGTCTGCGCAAGCAGGCGTTTGGTGTGTGGCGACACCACGGACCCGAGCTAATGGGGGGAGTTTCGACCCCCCTCCCACGCTTAGCCGTGCGTGGCTTAGCCGTGTCCGGGGAAAAGGGGATCCTGGGGGTTGAGCCGATGCCGGGTGTTTGGACCTTTAAGGCCCCCCGGCAGAGGCAACACGCCCCTTTGGCCTCGGCTTCACGTAGACGGCACCCCTGGGCTGACCCACCCAGGGGAAATCGGCAGTCGCCTTTTCCTGTCTCTCTCTACCCTCATCTTCGTCTTTCTCTCTCACTTTTAGCCTCTCCTGTCTTCTCCTCTCTTCCATTTACTTCCTTGTTTCCTGGCGGCAAGGGTTAACCTTGTGTGATTATCCTACCTTGGGTAATTAGATTAGGTTATAGCGGCAATGCAGGGCTGGCGCCTGCATGTGTTTACTACATTGCAGCGTCCCCTTGTTGGGCTCGGTGGTGGGTGGCCAACATTGCCGCCGAATTATTGAATGTCTGTATGGCAAACGCTTTTCCCACACTTCCTGATCGCCGCCTGAAAAGGTGGCGCACCGATGAACCCTTTTTCTTTGCCCAACCAAAGCAGTTATTTCCCAAGTATCACGTGATACACAGTCAACACGAAACGAAAACAGTTCGAACTATTTCACCATTCCTTGTGTCGAAGTCTATTACGGAAGCGATCGGTCCAGGCTATAAGGTAACGAAGATGGGAAGCGGCGACCTTCTTCTAGAAGTTCGTGACAAGCCCCAGTACGACAAACTTTCGAAACTTGTGGCTTTCGGGGATATTCCGGTATCAGTGGGCCCACACAGGTCAATGAACACAGTGCGTGGTGTCATTTCCGAAGACGACCTTCTTGAACTCAGCGAAAGCGAATTACTAGAAGGATGGCAGGATCAAAATGTTGTGAAGGTCCAACGAATAATGATAAGGCGTGACGACAAGCAAATCCCTACCGAACACATAGTTATTACTTTCGGAAACAGTGATTTACCTGACTCAATTGAAACCGGTTACTGCAAGCTTCGTGTTCGACCTTATATACCTAACCCCCGCCGATGTTTCAAGTGCCAACGATTTGGACACGGTTCACAGGGCTGCAGAGGGCGTGCTACTTGCGCAAAGTGTGCGTCCAACGACCACTCATCTGACACTTGCACGTCAGCAACTCGCTGCGCCAATTGTGAAGGAGACCATCCCGCCTACTCCCGATCATGTCCCACATGGAAAAAAGAAAAACAAATCATAGAACTTAAAGTCAAACTCAATCTGTCTTTCCAAGAGGCGCGTAAGCGTTTTTCTCTGCACAACCAGTCCTCTCCTTCCTACAGCGATGTGACGCGTCGGGCCGCAGCGTCACATCTTTCGGCGTCTGCCATAGTCACACGTAGTGCGACTGCAGTCACGCCATCAGCGCCCCCGGTTGGAGCAGCAAGTGCTGTTCCGCCCCTTGCCAAAGAGGGCCAGCAGACTCCCATGTCTGTTGGACCCAGGGCTACTGCGTCTGCAGTTAGGCCTGAAGATCTCGGGAACGTGCCCGTTGAGCGGGCTCTATCTACCACCTCACAAGAGGTGATGGATACTAACTCAACTGCGGCGTCTCAGACGCCCAAGGATCGTCGCAGCTCACTCGAGCGCGGCAGAAAAGAAAAACTCCGCATCACGGGGCCTGTAAAGGACTCGTGAGTTCACCTTCCTTAGACGCACAGTATAAAACACATCAAAATGGATACCCAAATACTGCAGTGGAATGTTAGAGGTTTATTCCACAACCTAGATGACATTAAGGAACTCCTATTTAAGTTCAGTCCAAAGGTTCTGTGCGTCCAAGAAACGCACCTTAATTCGTCGCACACAAACTTCCTCCGGCACTATGCCATTTACCGGAAAGACCGCGATAACGCCCTCACCTCGTCCGGTGGTGTGGCAATAATCGCTGATAAGGGAATCGCTGGCCAGCATTTGCAGCTTAAAACTCCCCTAGAAGCAGTCGCGATTCGTGCAGTACTTTTTAATAAGCTGGTCACTATTGCATCAATCTACATTCCCCCGAACTATGCTCTCTCAAAAACAGAATTTGAAAGCTTTATGTGTGAACTCCCTGAACCTTATATTGTCGTAGGAGATTTTAATGCACACAACACGCTGTGGGGAGATAGCCGCTGTGATGCGAGAGGGCGTTTAGTAGAAAACTTTCTATTTTCTACTGGTGCATGTTTGCTGAATTCGAAGGAGCCTACTTTCTATAGTATGGCAAACAATACAACCTCATCTATCGATTTAAGCATTGCATCTAGCACACTTGTTCCATATCTGCAGTGGAATGTAATTAAAAACACATATGGGAGTGATCATTTTCCGATTATTATTAAATCAAGAAAAGATGATCAGTACTCTCCACGCGTACCCCATTGGAGAGTGGAGTCAGCTGACTGGGAGCGGTATAAAGAACTCACACACATCACCTGGGAAGACATCTCTGCACTCCCCATTGATGATGCAGTCTCATATTTCACGGCGTTTCTCATTGATAAGGCCTCAATCTGCATCCCCGAAACAAATGGTTCACCTTTAAAACGACGCGTCCCTTGGTGGAATGATGAATGTAAAGAAGCTCGCAGAAAGCAAAATAAGGCTTGGAGTCTTTTTCGCGACTCACCAACGGCAGAAAACTTGATCAGCTTCAAGAACATAAAGTCGGAAGGTAGAAGAACGCGCCGGCGTGCCAAAAGAGAAAGCTGGCAAACATATGTCTCCAGCATCAATTCGTATACCGACGAAAGAAAGGCATGGAACAGGGTAAACAGGATAAAAGGTCGAGAAACCCATCCTCTACCACTAGTTGATACGCTGGGCGACACTCTTGAGGATCAGGCCAATTGTCTAGGGGCACATTACGAATACATTTCTAGTTCATCTCACTACTCAGACACATTCTTGAGGTATCGGCGACAAGTAGAACGGTTGCCTCTCCATCGGAGAGGAAATAAAAATGAACCTTATAACCGCCCATTCAACATGGCAGAACTACAGGCTGCGCTAAAATGTTGTAATAAGTCAGCCCCTGGAAAGGATCGAATAGTGTATGAAATGATCAGACACTTACACCCTGAAACCTACAAAGCGTTACTGTCACTCTTCAATTCTATGTTTTTTGCCGGCTACATTCCGACTGCCTGGAAAGTAGCAATAATAATCCCCATTCTTAAAGAGGGCAAAGACCCCTCCTCCGCCAGTAGTTACAGACCTATAGCTTTGACAAGTTGTCTGTGCAAACTCTTTGAGAAAATGATTAATCGGAGGCTGCTTCCATTTTCTTGAAATAAATAATCTATTGGACCCATTACAATGTGGTTTCAGAGAAGGTAGATCCACAACAGATCACCTCGTCCGCATCGAGACTACTATTCGTGATGCCTTTGTGCACGGCCAGTTCTTCTTATCGGTGTTTTTAGATATGGAGAAAGCATATGACACAACGTGGCGTTTTGGGATTCTCCGTGATCTGGCAGAAATGGGACTGCAAGGCAACATGCTGAACATAATTCATAGTTACCTGTCTCACCGCACGTTCCGTGTTAGAGTCGGTAATGCCCTATCTCGTCCATTTACACAAGAGGCTGGTGTACCACAGGGTGGTGTACTCAGCTGCACTCTGTTTATTGTGAAAATGAACTCGCTCCATAGCCTTATGCCAAGCACAATATTTTATTCTGTATATGTGGACGACATCCAAATAGGTTACAAGTCATGTAATCTCAGTATCTGCGAGCGACAGATACAGCTTGGCTTAAACAAACTGTCTAGGTGGGCAGATGAGAACGGCTTCAAATTAAACCCTCAAAAAAGTACGTGTGTCCTCTTCACAAACAAGAGAGGCGTGCTACAAAGCCCTGAAATAAATCTCCATGGAGAAAGGCTATCTGTGAGCCAAGAACACAAATTCCTGGGGCTCATTTTAGACTCGAAACTAACCTTTATCTCACACTTGAAATATCTGAGAGCAAAGTGCCTTAAAACAATGAATCTACTGAAGCTCCTGTCCCACACATCTTGGGGAAGTGACCGAAGATGCCTTTTGAGCTTGTACAAAAGCCTCGTACTCTCGCGTCTTGACTACGGAGCTATAGTATATAACTCTGCTACGCCTAGTATACTGAAAATATTAGATCCTGTTCAACACTTGGGTATCCGTCTCGCTACAGGCGCCTTCAGGACTAGTCCTGTACAAAGCCTTTACGTCGAATCTAATGTATGGTCTCTACATTTACAGAGGACATTCTTGAGCTTCTCGTATGCATTTAAAGTAAAATCGGATGTACGTAACCCATGTAACTCAATTATCGAGGACTTATCCACTGCCATGCTGTTTCGCAACAGGCCAGCTACTAGACGTCCACTGTCTCTCCGTCTGAAGGAACTCGCAGAGGAAATGGGTGTCTCCCTAGAGAATGTCTTAATGGCCCCCACCCGGCTTCCACCGCCTTGGGATTGGCAGACTATCCAGTGTGACGTGTCTTTTGTAGAAATATCAAAACGAGCACCTGAAACTCACATACGTTCACACTTCCTTGAGCTGCAGGCCAAGTACTCATGCATAGAATTTTACACGGACGCTTCTAAATCTCCTGCTGGTGCTGCTTATGCAGCACTTGGACCATCGTTTTGCATGTCTGGTGCACTGAACCCACATACCAGTATATTTACAGCAGAAGCGTACGCGATCCTCTCAGCAGTTAAACATATAAAGCAAATCAATCTTGCAAAATCAATTGTATTCACCGACTCATTGAGCGTCGTTAAAGCTCTAATGAGTCTACAAAAAACATCAAAACCCTGTTTGCAATCAGTTATACAGCTTGCTATGCTCAGCATATATGGGTGGCCAAGTCGTTATAATATGCTGGGTACCTGGCCACAAAGGCATAAAAGGTAATGTAGCTGCTGACGAAAGTGCCACTTCGGTAAACTTTGAACACGGAAACAACAAAATAGCTGTCCCTCCCACAGACCTGAAGCCTTCCTTGCGTCTTGAGCTGCGGAGATGTTGGCAAAGGCAGTGGGACAGTCAAGTATCGAATAAGCTACGTACAATCAAACCAAAAATAGGGAACTGGATATTTGAGAAGACAGCTAGATATAAGGAAGTACTTCTTTGCAGGTTAAGGATAGGACACACCTATGGAACACACTCTTATCTTATAAATGGAAGTGATCCCCCCGACATGTGACGGGTGTGGCGACACCCTTACGGTCCTCCATGTCCTCATCCAGTGCCCCGCATTAGAAAGTCAGCGTAAAAAGTACTTTCGTCTTGCATATCGTGAACACATTCCTCTTCATCCAGCATTTTTTCTTAGCAATGAGCCGCTTTTTGATTCTAAAACAGTCTTAAAGTTTTTAGATGATGTAAACAAGTTACAAATAATCTGGCCTGGTCACCCGTAGCACAGCCTCGCTTCGAGAGCTTAAGCTCCAGTGACAAGTCCTCACTTTTAGACTTAATTATGTACCTTCTCCAACACCAGTACTTCCCGTGGATTTTATGCCATCACCTCCTTGTAATAGACGTTTCATCTACATAGCTCGCATTATTGATCACTCTCATTGTTTTATTACTTGGATAAATTCCGCCATTCACAACCACTTTTAGGCCCTTATACAGCCATGTTGCACCTACCATTCCCAACTCATCTATTCATGGCATAGGCTACACTGCAAATTCACCTACCACATGACATGGCGCTCTTTGGCCATAACTGGCCCTTGTGCCATTAAACGCCACACATCATCAGATGTATTCGTGTGAATTAGGTAGGGTTGCACATATCGAGTGCTTACCAGGCACACCGAGTACACTGGCGTCTAAAGAGTAGCTCATGGTCTGACATAACGTCTGCACTCACATTAGAGCACAGACTTTATTTTCATTGCCACCAAGTGCACGCTACAGCATGATGATGTGCACATTGTATGCAGCGATTGTAGGCATATTTGCGCTGTTTTTTACAAATATGTTCGTCACATGTGCTGCATTCTTTTATTTTTTTTTCAGCTCATACACAGCATGGAGCACGGGCAGCCGAAGAAGGAAGAGCCACCAAATGAACACACGGAAGCCCAGCCACCGTCAGTACCACCACATGAAACCGCGCCAGGAGATTCTCCTTCAACATCACCAGCACCCAGCACAGACAACAGCAGAGCAGACATCTACACCAACACAGGGAAGCACACCAGAAAATCGAACAGGAAGGCGCAAGACACAGAAGACACTACTCAAACAACTAGTTGAAACAAATCGGCAGTTGTGCACTGACTTGAAGGAAAGTAGGAGGGAGGAATTGGAGCTTCGGCGACTGGGAGCTTGCCGTAATGCGGGAGTCGGCAGCTACAGAACAGCGCCTGACATGCACTTTTGAAATACTTAGAAAAATAAAGTCTGTGCTTGACGCTTCCATATAAAGTGTCATTTGGTGCACTAGTCTTACTGGGCTCGTTTCCAAAAAATATTCTGCAAGTGAAGCCCTGAAATCCTCGCCTTTACCAGTGCGTTCATCAGTGTTGTGCAAGGGCTGCTTGTACAGTTCATTGAAGGTGTGCACGACTGCTCATCCACATTATCCCGAGAGGTTTCGCAAATGTTGTGCAACGTACAGGATGCCCTAATGGCAAGCTTGGCATTTGACCGTTTGCATTTCATTCTCTTGATAATAAACGTGAAGCGTGCCTTCACTCGACCGAACGCGTTCTCCACAATTCGTCTTGACTTTGAGAGGTTGTAGTTGAAGACTTCTTGCTTGGAACCACTTGGGGCATTTGCATATGGCTTCAGTAAATGCGATGTCAGGAGAAATACTTGGTCACAGAGTATGATAGGTGCTACAGGTGTTCCTTCAATCCCTGACACGGGAGACTTGAACTGATCACTCTCCGCAACTCTCTTCAACCTTGACCGGCCGTAAACATGCGCATCATGGCATTTACCGGGGCTCCCCACATTCGAGTACCGAAAGCGGTACAGGTGGCCCACAAGGGCCAGGAGTATGATGCTGTACCTGCACACGAGATGGAAGGTTTAGCAATGGTGCGTAGGAAATATCTGAAGTGAATAACAAAACTTAAACAATGTGTTAATATCAAGTTTTAAACAATTCGGCTGCATACACAGAAATGTTTGCATTGGTGCAGTTTCTTCATGTCAGCAATTACATCAACTTTAAAATAAACGGTACTCAAACGCGGTTTTCAAATTTACAATATGTTTTTCAGCATAATTTCTTACTGAAGCAACTAGCATTTCAATTTGGGCTGTTCCCTATCGAAAAAAACAGCGTTTCCAGTGTCTCCCAGTGCGCTGAAACGCACTGGGAGACACTGGAAACGCTGTACAGTGTGTCCCAGTGTACTACAGCGCGCTGGGAGACACTGGGACACACTGTACAGCGTGGCCAGTGTCGCCCAGTGCGCTGGGAGGCACTGGGACACACTGTGCAGCGTCGCCCAGTGTCTTACAGCGCGCTGGGAGGCACTGGTCACGCTGTACAGTGTCTGCCCGCACACTGGGAACACCGGCGGCACATTGGAAGAAACTGGCCGCGCTTGACGGACTTTCTATAAAACTTTATACTTGATCGCGAGATGTCGAGCGTAAAATTTACCGAATATTTTAAAACTGTTCTGTGCTGTGTGCTACACATATAGTTTCAGTTAGGCGACGGATTTGCGTGTCGGCTAAAGCAATCATCTGTCGAGCGCGCTAGCGAGCGCGCTTTCCTTGAAGTGCGCTCGAGTGTCGTCAATGTAGTTTATAAACCGCATCGAAAGAACTCATCATTCGCAACACAATATAGGAGTAGTATTAGTCTGATAATCAAGATCAACCTACTTTAGCTGTCAGTCGTTCCCGCTCGTATACCGCAGAAAGCCGCATGCACGTCACCGGCAGCAGTTAGCCGCTGCAACACCCAATCCCGCGGCGTTTTTAGCTTCTGATTTGTGTAATCGAAGGTGCAAATATGACCTCGCTAGGGTCAGTTATGATCGAAACTACATTTTAGCGGTTATTACACTCTTTGTAATTGAATATATACCCACGATCTTCACAGCGACCGTGGCTCACGAAGTGCGGCCCTAAGCCTAATGCTCGTTTCGGCTAGAGTGAACTACTGCAGATCTAGTACGCGGAACGTAAACAAGGGGACAGAAAATATGTTCAAACGGGTGACGAAAAGTACAATGTTCAGTGAGCAGTTCAGATGCACGATGTTTTCTACATAGGTATGACTAACCGCTTAGCGAGACAGTGCGATTGCCGCAACACATCTGCTATTAGGCTCATAAGTTTTGTTGCAAAACGTGCCAGGTAGACGTTCTGATGCAAGGCAGCCCATAACAAACAAACAAACACTCTCCTGTCAGGGTAGCGCGAGCACGAACAGACGAAAATCTACGTTTCTAAGCGAGAAAACATTGCTATTGGATACCGCAATTAGCTATAACATGGAGAAAAAATAAACAGAAATTTGTCTTTCGAGTGTGGCGTAGTGGGTAGCGTGTCGGGCTCACAGTGAGTGGTTCTCTAGGTAGGAGGTTCGAATCCGCGAGCTCGTTCATTTTTTTTTTTAATTTTTTTTTCTTTTTTTTTTTGTTCCAGTGCTCGTGTTTCAACCTTAATTACGGTGTGGGCACAACCAAAAATTTTAAAAACCATTTAAAAGCCCTATTTTGGCCCATAACGCGTGTCCCAGTGTGCAGCGCGCCAGCGTCCAGTGTGCCCCGTGCAGCGTGCCAGTGTACCAGTATCCAGCGCCACACTGGTCCACTAATCAGGTATGGCACTGGGACAGTGCCACTGGGTTTTCCGATAGGGTTCGATTCCCTGAACATATTTAATATTTACTGCGTGCATTATTGCGTAAAGGAAGAAATATCAGGTGTAGGTGCTACCTCTTGAACACTATACGCTAATCAAGAAAAAATAAGAAATGGTCTTGTGTGCCAAGTTAACGCATGTAGATATAGAGGCCAAAAAAGGTATCGATATAACATTAAAAGAAACGTACCACCCTTTGTAGTTTTAATAGTCGACTGCATCTTTCTTGGGCGGAGATACGGCAAACTGGCAGCCGTCTAGCGCGCCTATGGCCTGCGAGAAACCGGTGACGGCGTAACACTCGCGCATGTGATCGGCCATCTTCTACAATAAAGAGAAAATATGTAAATTAAATGCGCGATTTGTATTTTTTTGGTATCACAGCAGCCTGCCGATAAACACTGCCATCAATTGCGAATGTCATTTCATATAGCCGTGCAGGCGCGGAACGCAAGATCGCAATGACATTCGTTATGAATGATATTACACGTGCCGTGTGACAGGGGTACTACTCCTCTATCTCAAAGCTCTGTTTCATGCTCAACGTTGCTTTTTTTAGTTTTATTGAGCCTGCTAGCCGTCGTTGTGTGTCGCCCATGCACGTTAGGGCTTTGTCTGCTCAAGAAAACGTTGCCACGAGATGCCGAGCTTCTATTTAGAAAATTCTTCCCATCGGTCTACCATGGAAGACAGATTCCCAAGATTCTACGGCCAGAGTGGACGCGACAAGCCCGCATCTACAGAGATTACCTCTACACCAAACTGTTCTGCGAAGGGATGTGCACTAGGTAATAAAAAAAAAGATACCAACGATCCGCGCGCATGGCTGGTATAGCCATTGTATTGCTGCGGCGGCCTAGGCTCGCTCAACTTTGGCCAGGCCTACCAATAAAATAGAAAAACGTAGAGAGTGATGTTCACAGATTTCGCAATGTTGTCATCCGAATAGTCAAGTTCTTTCTGTACATTTAGGGTTAACTCTTGTTGGCTGGAAGGGGTACAATATACCCGGAGGTCCGGAATTTCCATGGGGTACAGTTAGTTAAGTAGGGTTTTGTGGTGCAAGAGCAACTAAGGCTATACTGCGCCAGACACATGGTGGGAAAACCTACAGTGAACTATACTATGACAATGACTATGAGATGAGTGTTCGGCGATGACAGATGGGATATTATGAATAGTGTGACGTGGCTGTAGAGAGGCCTAAGAATACTAGCTGCGTAAACGCGTAAAATATATATACTCTAAAATAATGAACATGAAGCGCAAGGTGGTCAATGTATATGGTTGGTGCACAAGGTCATCTTGTTGAAACTGTGTAGGCGTTTACATAGCACTACTGCCCTGCCCGCGTCCTTTTACCCAAGGGCCGGGAGGCAAGTGCCTTATTTCAAATTTCTGCTGCAGCAAAGGCCTCTCGGAGAGGCCTGCGCTACAGTTCGCGTTGGTTGAGTTTTGCTAGTCTCATAGAAGTAGCATAGTTTGTCATTAAAGTTTATTTAGCAATTCTGCTTCGTCTAAAAAGCTGATCACATCAGCCACGGGTATTGAAGCGTCATCACCTAAGAGTTAACATTGGATTAAATGGAATGTTTACGTTATAGAACATATGAAAATGCTTTTGTCTTAACGGTTCCATATGTGGACAAGCTATTAAAATGTGTACTACTGTTGTCGGCACAGAACTACTGTTAGTCGGCACAGAACTACTTCAAAAAAGCGTTCTTGATGAAAACACGTCTTCCATTCTCCAAGGTCAGGTTTAATTGGTTGAAGTTTGTTCCGTTGCGATTCCCATTCATGCTGCCAATGAGAGGTGATGGCCCGGCGAACTGCTTTAATCGCATCCCTACAGGTATGTTGTTCTTGGAAACACGCAACTCTTTTGCCGTTGCTGCCAGTTGGTCCGTCCTTTCATTACCTGGGATCCCAACAGAAGTGTATGGTGCGGTCTTCGGTTAAGTGGGATAAGCTGTTTAGTATATCACTTATAAAGGGCTCGTATTGCGATTTCGAATTGAGGGCTCTAAGAGCACTTAGAGAGTCGGTAAAAATCACTGTTTTTTATGTTTTGAGTTTATAATGTTTCTGACTGCCATCCATAAGGCATATCACTCAGCGGTGTAGACAGAGACAAAATGTGGAAGTCTTACTAGTTGCTCACATCTTTCTCCTACCACGCTGCTTCCCACATACGTAGACGTCTTCGAGCCATCAGTATAAAATTCCTCATAAGTTCGGTACGTTTCTTGTAACGCACGGAATTCCTGCAGTATATGTTCGCGTGGCGTGTGCTGTTTTTTTATGTGTCAGTGAAAAATCAAGAAATTTAGAGAAGTCACTCCAGGGAGCCAATCTGGCTGGCCTTCTGGCAATGGAGAGTGTTTCGTCAGGGACATCTAGGGCGTGAAGTTTTTCTTCAAATCTAAGTATTCGTGGCTTAATGGAATTCGGCTTATTCGTGTAGTGTAGTCGTTGGTCAGAGCGTGTGAGAATGTCGTAGCATATATGGTCTGGTGAAGCACGAACTCTTAGGACATATGTTAACATCAGTTGTGTTCTCCTGCATTCGAGCGACGGTTCGTTACTTTCCGAGTACAAGCTGGGAATGGGCGAGGTCCGGTAGGCACCTGTTGCGAGGCGTAGCCCTTTGTTGTGGACAGGATCAAGGCGCTTAAGGTACGAGCCTCTTGCCGAACCATAGATTATATTACCGTAGTCTAGTTTACTACGTACCAACGAGCGATAGATTTGTAGAAGGCATTTACGGTCGGAACCCCAACGCTCCCGGGACAAGACTTTGAGGGCCTTATTGGCTTTAACCTTCAGATTATTAATGTGTGAGAGAAAGTTAAGCTTCTTATCATATATGACCCCCAAGAACTTCTGTTCCTGTTTTACTGGCAGTGATGTTTCGTTTAGTTCAAGTGTGGGGTCTGGCTGCAAGCCTCGCCTTTAAGAGAACGCCACGGCAACAGTCTCTTCCTTTGAGAACCGAAAGCCGTTTTTGTTGGCCCATTGGGTTAGCTTGTTTAGTGCAATTATGTTGGATGACCGGCATGTTATTTGGAGATCATCCACGTAAAGTGAGTGCATAAGCGTGGGTGGTATGACCTGGTTCACCGAGTTCATTTTGACGACAGAGATGGTTGTGCTTAAGATACAGCCTTGAGGTACACCGTTTTCCTGAGCAAATGGACGTGAAAGCGTTGAGCCTAGGCGAACCCGAAAGGTTCGGTCTGATAAAAAGTCGGACAAGGAGTTAAGCATCCTTCCACGGATTCCTAGATCCGCCAGGTCTCGTAAGATACCGAACTTCCACGTTGTATCATATGCCTTTTCAAGATAAAAAAATACTGCTAACCAGTGCTGTTTGTACAAGAAAGCTTCTCGTACTATGTGTTCAAGGCAAACGAGGTGATCAGTAGTCGAACATCCTTTCTTATAACCACACTGGTGGACATTTATCAAGTTATCGGTTTCGAGGATGTATGTTAGCCTAATATTAACGCGATAGCGTTAAAGAGCTCGTTTCGCAGAAATTCCCGCGTCGGCGTCGGTGTCGGCGTCGTTGGTTGTGAGCGAAAAATCATCTTGTCCGTGACCGAAAAATCATCTTGTCCGTGACCGAAAAATCGAGAAAGATGCAAATAAAATAAATAATAAAAATTTTCGGGTCCGAGTGAGGATCGAACCCGGGTTGTTTGCGTGGCAAGCAGGTGTTCTACCACACAGCCATGCCTCTGCTTGGAAATACTGTGAAAATAACCTCCTCTGCTTGGAAATGCAGTGAAAATAACTTCCATGCTTCGCAAACGCAAGCGTCCTTTATAGAGGCGTCGCAATATAACATGTAATATCCCAGGAATATTGCGTGGTACAAGCGTACATTGCCATCGGGCGTCAGAATATGTGACTATCATAACGATTCCATAGTTTAAAGCCAGCCACCCATTACAAACGGCACACACCTTACTGCGCGTATTCCCTTAACACAACGTAATGGGTGCATAGCAAGTTCGAAAACATTTGCCGCGCATAATTTCTCCTGGTTTAAAGCATACTACCCATTACGTAGTATGCACTAAGTGATTGAAGTGCGCACTAGGGACGGGGATATCGCTATCGCGTTCAACTCTTAAAGGCGAAGCTTAAGGGTCCCCCCAATTTTTAATGATGCTCTCGTATCATTTCGCTATACAACTTGTGAGTGCTATGGGCCTGTAGCTGGTTGGTAATGTAGGGTCTTTTCCGGCTTTCAGAAACAGTCTCTGCAAAAGACGCAGTATTTTCAATACCAGAGGTGCTACCTACTTCAGTCATGTTTGATGAACCTCTCGCAGCACTGCAAGATTTGTGGCGCGTCAGGGAGCACTGTCGACATTGTGAGAAGTGGGACAATGATTTCTACGACCACAACGTGTGCAGGAAACCATGTGACAAAGTGGTGCAGCCAGACTATGGCCCAACGAAAGCCACTTGGAAATGTGTTGTTGAGCTGTGACATAATGTTTACTGGGAGGAGCCCAAATAAGGTCATTTGCCTGCTCTCTGTAATGGGGGGTACAGTCTCAGCAAAAGACGCAGTATTTCCAATACCAGAGGTGCTACCTACTTCAGTCATGTTTGATGTACCTCTCGCAGCACTGCAATATGTGTGGCGCGTCAGGGAGCACTGTCGACATTGTGACAAGTGGGACAATGATTTCCACGACCACAACGTGTGCAGGAAACCATGTGACAAAGTTAGTTAGTTTGATTTTTTATGGCGCAAAAGCAGCTGAGGCTATGCTGCGCCAGACACAAGGATGTGACAAAGTGGTGCAGCCAGCCTATGGCCCAAGGAAAGCCACTTGGAAATGTGTTGTTGAGCTGTGCCATATTGTTTACTGGGAGCAGCCCAAATAAGGTCATTCGCCTGCTCTCTGTAATGGGGGTACAGTCTCTGCAAAAGACGCAGTATTTTCAATACCAGAGGTGCTACCTACTTCAGTCATGTTTGATGTACCTCTCGCAGCACTGCAATATGTGTGGCGCGTCAGGGAGCACTGTCGACATCGTGACAAGTGGGACAATGATTTCCACGACCACAACGTGTGCAGGAAACCATGTGACAAAGTGGTGCAGCCAGCCTATGGCCCAAGGAAAGCCACTTGGAAATGTGTTGTTGAGCTGTGCCATATTGTTTACTGGGAGCAGCCCAAATAAGGTCATTTGCCTGCTCTCTGTAATGGGGGTACAGCCTCTGCAAAAGACGCAGTATTTTCAATACCAGAGGTGCTATCTACTTCAGCCATGTTTGATGGACCTCTTGCAGCACTGCAAGATTTGTGGCGCGTCAGGGAGCACCGTCGACATTGTGACAAGTGGGACAATGATTTCCACGGCCACAACGTCTGCAGGAAACCATGTGACAAAGTGGTGCAGCCAGCCTATGGCCCAAGGATAGCCACTTGGAAATGTGTTGTTGAGCTGTGCCATATTGTTTACTGGGAGCAGCCCAAATAAGGTCATTTGCCTGCTCTCTGTAATGGGAGTACAGCCTCTGCAAAAGACGCAGTATTTTCAATACCAGAGGTGCTATCTACTTCAGCCATGTTTGATGGACCTCTTGCAGCACTGCAAGATTTGTGGCGCGGCAGGGAGCACCGTCGACATTGTGACAAGTGGGACAATGATTTCCACGGCCACAACGTGTGCAGGAAACCATGTGACAAAGTGGTGCAGCCAGCCTATGGCCTAAGGAAAGCCACTTGGAAATGTGTTGTTGCGCTGTGCCATATTGTTTACTGGGAGCAGCCCAAATAAGGTCATTTGCCTGCTCTCTGTAATGGGGGTACAGCCTCTGCAAAAGACGCAGTATTTTCAATACCAGAGGTGCTATCTACTTCAGCCATGTTTGATGGACCTCTTGCAGCACTGCAAGATTTGTGGCGCGTCAGGGAGCACCGTCGACATTGTGACAAGTGGGACAATGATTTACACGACCACAACGTGTGCAGGAAACCATGTGACAAAGTGGTGCAGCCAGCCTATGGCCCAAGGAAAGCCACTTGGAAATGTGTTGTTGAGCTGTGCCATATTGTTTACTGGGAGCAGCCCAAATAAGGTCATTTGCCTGCTCTCTGTAAGGGGGGGTACAGCCTCTGCAAAAGACGCAGTATTTTCAATACCAGAGGTGCTATCTACTTCAGCCATGTTTGATGGACCTCTTGCAGCACTGCAAGATTTGTGGCGCGTCAGGGAGCACCGTCGACATTGTGACAAGTGGGACAATGATTTCCACGGCCACAACGTGTGCAGGAAACCATGTGACAAAGTGGTGCAGCCAGCCTATGGCCCAAGGAAAGCCACTTGGAAATGTGTTGTTGAGCTGTGCCATATTGTTTACTGGGAGCAGCCCAAATAAGGTCATTCGCCTGCTCTCTGTAATGGGGGTAGTCTCTGCAAAAGACGCAGTATTTTCAATACCAGAGGTGCTACCTACTTCCAGCAGTTGAGCAGGTTAGTACCAGTGCTAATAAGGCTGCAACAGGGGCTAGTTGGCTTGACATTGTCTTGTAATTTCAGTAATGTAATCTCAATTAGTATCAGAGATGTTGCTTCTGGGTTTTAAAATTTCTGACTTTTGCCACTGTCATGAGCTGCGTTCATATAAGGTTGAGCTCATGTCTGAGTTCATTTTGGCCTACTGTTAGTGCAACAACTAATAAATAGCCATCAATTTTAAGGCTCTTAAGGTCCTTGAAAGCTTTGGTATTGGCGCTTGGTGAAGCCTCCAACACCTTGGTAGAGCCAGTGCTGCGGTAGTTTGTAACGGTAGTAGCACATTTTGAAATATGTTTATAAATTGCAAAAGCGAAATGGTTAGAGCATGGGTAATACGTAGTTGTTAACATTAAATGTACTTGTGGTAATTTTTCGTTGTTTTACAAGTTACACACCTTGTTCCATGTTTTAAGCCGAGCCAAACCGTCAACACTCCAGCATTGTTGTATGAATTCGGCATCCTGTCCGTGGCAGGCAGAAGCTTGCTTAAAAGTATCGTAGTGAAGACTCCCCTACTTTTACTTTAGGTCGGGTGTCAGTGTTTCTATTACCTGTTTTATTTTTGGGCTTGACTTCAAACCTTGTCTCTCAGTAGTTGGACACCAAAAGATACTTTTGCAGCATTAATGCTATTTACCTTTTTTTTCCGTGTTGTGAAATTCATTTCGTTATATTGAAGGTATGAAAGCAGGATATTTGCGATAAAATTGTAACTGGTGAACATTAGCGCAATGAAAGTATCCAGAACATTTTGCAAGCAGAGTAGTAAAGTATTCATCTGGCATTCATTTCACAGGGCTTTGAAAGTCCTTGATTTATCGTTTTCGCAACTGGCACAAACCGTGACACTCACAAGCTATTGGCTGGAGCAGCACAGATGCACATTGCAGGCATGGTGCAAGGAAACAGAGGAGCCGCCTGCCATGTGTCATTTGCTGCGGCTCCATGCATTTTGACGCTTGCCAGAGCAGTTAATTCAATGCCGCCCAAAAGTGCTCGTTCCTTTTAACAGCAGGCTATACAACACAGGATGCAGATCTTATTTAAATTATTGTAGATAGGATGTGTAATAAAATATGGTGCCCTAATGTAATTGCACTTTCACTGCAAACTTGCCGTGAAGTTGCCTGCCAAAATCTTCCGCATAATCTCCGTAGGTTTGAAGCGTTTTATCTACAACCTTAATGAGAACCAACAGAAAATGAAGACAGGGGAGGTATAGGAGACATGATGACTACTTTTCGAACTGCATTGTTGTAATTATCAAATAAACGTGAAGCAAATGAAGTGAACTCGCTGCCGGTAGGGACTAAACCTGCAACCTTTAGATAATGTGCCACATCCCCCCTCCCAGTAGAGCTACAGCAGCGGTCGTCCCCCCGTCCATTTTATTGGGTATTTCTGTGCATGCCAACCTGCCCATAAATTCCCTTCCTTTGCTGAACATGGCACTTCCACCAAAGGTCCTTAATTGAAGAGGCCAAAAACCAGCCACGCTCACTAGCAAGTGATGGCAGATGTGACACGCCGGGCCATTCAGCAGACTTCGGGGCGTATACGTTGCTTGATAGTGACCTCAACAAAATCTTGCACACTGAGCTTGTCAAGGTATGCTGTGGTTTCTTATGTTTTGTTGTGTTGCGCTTAGGTGTATGAAATGCTGCTGGCCCTGTTACTGTTTTGATGGTCACGTTGCCTGAAATCCACTTCTCGTATCAAAATTTCCTGGGCCTTGTGGGATTCAGCGTGATTTTTGTGCGGAGAAAAAGACGAACACACGAGACATGCCAGGACAGGCGCTACTGACAACTGGTTTATCGCAAAGGTTGGAGTGAAGTATATAGCACAGTGATGCGTAGATGTATCAGCGCATGTCAAGGCAACACCACTTATCAGGTTAAGGACATTGTCTCGCTCTTGTGCAAGCAAGTGGATGTGTCACCAACACAATCAGTTCCTTTTTTCTTTACATGGTGTGCCTCCCAGAGTTCACGGGCTGATTTGTTCCTGTCATCTCTCATGTGTTCGTCTTTCGTAGCACAAAAATCATGGAGGGGCATGGCCTTCCTTCGAAATGGCACTTCACCACACTTGCCTGTCCAGCCCCACTTCAGATCAAGGATGTATCCCCCCTCTCCCCTTTCCCGTCATAGAAAACACGTTCTTGCCTATGCTACTTCAAGACGGTCAAAATTTCCAGAGCACCCACTATGGCGTGCCTCATAATCGCATCGTGGTTTCGGCGTGTGAAACCCCAGATATTAGGGGCGAAGCTCCTCTTAGTCTAACCTTGTCCCGCGTCAGGCGTAACCGGCACTCCCGAACAGCCAACGTGATGACGACGACGCTGATGACCATGAAGAATAAGCGCGTTCCAGACCACCTCTAGTTCCCATCGTGTGCACCGAGGAAGCAGAGCGTCCCGCGGGCAGTGTGGCCATCTATGTCAAGCAGAACACTGTAGTACAATAAGGCCGTCAACCACCACTATAGTGGCTAGAGTCATGGCCCAGAGCATAGAGGGGCAGCTTAGCAATGGTTGACTCCATTCCTTGATCTTGCTTGGATGTGCTTGCGGGGGCCTAGTCCATCCCTCCTTCGCGCGTCCCAAAACCCCACAGCGCATGCGCGTCCCCTCCCCCCTCCTCTCCAACGCTCACCCCCCTTTCTCTCCTCTAGCAATCCTCTACTGTACGGAGCGGCGTCCGCGTCATACACCCCCCACAGCGCATGCGCGTCCCCCCCCCCCCCCCTCCTCTCCAACGCTCACCCCCTTTCGCTCCTCTAGCAATCCTCTACTGTACGGAGCGGCGCCCGCGTCCTACACCCCCTCCAGAGCATGGGCGTCCCCTCTCTGTTCTCTCCAACGCTCACCCCCTTTCTCTCCTCTAGGAATCCTCTACTGTACGGAGCGGCGCGCGCGTCCCCCTCTCTCTCCTCTCCTACGCTCACCCACTTTCTCTCCTCTAGGAATCCTCTACTCTACGGAGCGGCGTCCGCGTTCCACATCCCCACAGCGCATGCGCGTCCTCTTCTCCTCTCTCTCCTCTCCTACGCTCACCCCCCTCTCTCCCCTCTAGGAATCCTCTACGGAGCCATATAAGAACCCCTATCCCTCTACTTCACCGACCACAAATCCGTTATAATGAAGGGGGGACCGGAAGCCACGTCTAGCTACCATTTACGAATAAATAAAATCTCTTGTATATATAATATAGTCACCCCCGACCCTCTTCACAATTCTTGCTTTCACGGCGAGCTGCCAGAACGTGACTGGTTGGTCGAAGGTAGGCACTACAAGGAGACAAAGAGAAACTTGTGCACCTAAGTTGAAGTGTAAGTGCAGTGGTCAGACTTAGCAGAGTAAAGAAGTAAAGCACTCTCCTTGAGTGTTAACTGTGTGTGTGCAATGGTTTGCTTTGATTCAGGTAAAAAGCTTTCACAAATTGTCATGCCTTTACAAAGGATTAGGCCCCATTGCACCAGGCTTTCAAAGCATGGGGTTGTAGTGTAAGTGCAGTGGTCAGACATAGCAGAGTAAAGAAGTAAAGCACTCTCCTTGAGTGTTAACTGTGTGTGTGCAATGGTTTGCTTTGATTCAGGTAAAAAGCTTTCACAAATTATCATGCCTTTACAAAGGATTAGGCCCCATTGCACCAGGCTTTCAAAGCATGGGGTTGTGTACTTGATCTTATAATAGATTCAGTCATTAACACATGCAACCTCACTATGTTTAAGTGGTTTCATGCACTGTACTACAAGTCACGTAAAGGTACAATGATCATCATTAATATACAGGTTTGTTTAAAATTGAAGACAGCCTCCGCCATATTCACAATTCAAAGTATATCATAGATAATATTTGACTACGTAGATAAAAATCATAAATGTGGGATTTATGTCTGCGAGATCTTCCTTTTAGAGGACCGAAGCATTTATAATTACACTCTAGTTCATCATTCACAAAGAAGAGCGTCTAGTGATAACTATTTTGTAATAAAGCTAACTTCCCTTTCTTGTAGTTATTGTATGAGTAAATGTTGAGAGGAGACATTGTAAGGGTTGTACCAAGTGGTGTTCCTTCTCACTGACTTGTCAGTTGCACAGTAAGTTAGGGAATGGAGTCTCACAACACATTTTCAAATTAATGTAGGGTCACTAAATGTAGTGTTTCCAGTATAACATGTGCACTCTGCCCCATCAATATTTTACCTTATATGATTAGTAATCGTGGCAGCTTAATTCTTGCTCACTCGGTGCTACTTAATCTGCAGCCTAATCCCATTACTAGACTGCAACCCAATTTCATTCTGCTTTTCTGCTTCTTGAGTGATATTTACTTCAGGGCAGGTTCATGCAGCTTTACTGACCTAATAATGTTGCTTAATGTTTCCAGATGTACTCAGTCATTCATATCGAAGAAAGCAAAGACGTTGCTGCAGTACCATCGTGTTGGGTTCATGGCAACAAAGTATTCTGTCCTCTATAGAAAAGTACGATGAAAGTGACGTCGGCAATCAAAAACAAAGTTGAACCGGAAGCCTACTGGACCCAGTAATTCTGTTCTGTTTTGCCAACAACAGGTAAATTTATACACTGGCTGGTATTGACACTGGCAGGAGGTGGGCAATAGTATAGCTGAGAAAGCACGAGCTTTGTGCAATTAATTTATATAGAAATGCCAATTGAAATATTCTATTGGCCATATAAATGGTTGCCTCTATGAGCCATTGTTGTAAATAGCTGCTGGTAGGTTACCAACATCACAAACTTATTGCTTTGATCGTTACCCTTCATGTTTTGTCATTCTCTTACGTGTTAAACTTCCTCTTCATCCAACATAGGCTGCTCTCTTCCGACTTTCAAACTGGTGTGTGTTAACATAATGTGAATACACCCTTCTCAGAATCCTTGATCTTTTGCCTTTTTTGTGTGTTTCAGTGTTTTGTGCATGAGTTATGGAGGAAAGATGGGACCTACAGCAGCTGCACAGAAATACATATTCTTCCTAATACAGTTACGAGGTTGTGAGGAGGCGGGAAGCTAAGGCTGAGAACGAGCTTTACGGACTGACGACGGAGGATAAGGGGGCGCCCTAATCAGCGAGTTCGACGTTCTCCAAGGCCCCTGGATAGATCCTCTTCAGGAAATGATAGTTCCGAAGAAAACGAGCAGGAGGCTTTGCAAGACAGTGCCCTGAATGAGTTTATGAGTGGCACGCCGACATCTACAACTTCAGGACGGATAGAGGACTCTTTCGTGTTAACGCAACCTAGTTGTCAGGTCGAAGTCGGACCAGCTCCAAGGTACAGCTCCGGCACCCAGCTCTCAGGCTGTAGGTAAGTCTAGGCCAAGTAGTGCAGAAGGACAAGGGCTTCTTGTCTATGCTGTTTCTGAAATTTATTTCTTGATAAGCTCGACAGATTTAAATTTTTTAAACTGAACCTATGGATTTTCTAATGCCTATGTTGCAGGTCGTGACCTCCCACTATTGAAGAATTTGCAAAAAAAAAAGCAAAAGCCAAGAAACGCTTCTCAGTGCCATCACTGTGAAACTGGCAAGTAAAATTTGTCGCAAGCAAATTAGTGAAATGTAATGTATTGATTGTCAAGGACAAGGACATATTCTTAGAATCAGCAAGTTGAGCTGGTATGTAGGTTCAGCGCCTGTGTTGTTTCTTCTCGTCCTTATTCTGTTTGCGCTGGCCGACATGAGCATTTTCCAACAAGCAACCCTCTTAGAGTTCTTCATAGGAGTTGGGCATATACCCAAAATGGGCTTCTGCTAGCCATATGCCTCCGTCAACATGGTGGGAGGAAATCTGCACGAGTAAAACAGTGATGCCGCTGGCTCGAAACATTTTCAGTGATGCTACCGAGGTCTTCTGATTTGGAGCAATTTTTGGAGCAGCAAAAGTTTCATTTTGGAGCACTTTGGAGCAGCAAAATTTCCATTTTGGAGCACTTTGGAGCAGGTAATTTAGCATCTGGGAGCACTCTGGAGCAACTAACATCCTAGAGTAGACCGGAGAAGCAAGTTGGATTTACATTGAAGGACCTGAATAATTATTTTGGGGCTCTTGTGAAGAGCTAGAAATATTTCGATTCATTGCAAATCTCAAAGAACCAATCATCTCAGGAACACTCTCTATTTCACTCGATGATGCAGAAATGAGGGCGTCATGCGGTTGAGCATTTTGGGACAACTTGTTCAGCGATTATTTTCCGTAGCATATAAACAGAATACCGGTTCAACAAAATCGTACTTTATGAAATAACATTCTAAATACATGTATGTGGTAATCAGCAGACATTGTAGACAATCGCTGCGACCAGGCCCAGTAGCCAGGAATTTTTTCGGGGGTGGGGGGGGGGGGGGAGAAGGGGGGGGGGCACCTGTTTTGAAAACCTCGAAAAACACCTATTTTTCATCATGCATTCTCGGTAAAACACCCCCACCATCCGAACTTCAGGAGGGGGGGGGCCAGCCCCCCCTTTTCTGGCTACGGGCCTGGCTGCGACGTACAACAATGCCTCAACGGCTAAAGACTCACACTGTCCCAAATGCATTGCCCTAAGACGACTCCAAGCAGAAAGAGAGGTTCTTTTTCTTCACGATCGATTATATTGCTGGGCGTAACATGATGTCACTTAGCTAAGCCTCATAAAGCCAACCTCCTCCGACACTCCTTTCCCTCTCTCTGAGGCCTGGAGCAAGAGCATTCTCACAGTGCTTCTGGACTATCGTTTGCGCATGCGCAGGATTGCCCGGATATGGAGATCCGCTTCAATCGAGCTTCCGCGAAAGTGTCAGAAAGTTTGTTCAACGGTGGACTGCATGATTTAACAAAGTTCGTTGTCCTTTTGCAGTGACGTTGTATATGGCTAGGGAATTTTGTTTGTACACCGAAAAACCCCCTGTAGTGCCCTCTAGAAAACAGGGCAAAAAAAATAAAAAAAATAAAAAAAATAAAACTCACAGGGAAGGTCCATTCACCTAAGACGACTCGAAGGCGAGAGCCATTTTGTTTTTATTGCGACAGCAATTATACGGACATTCTCGACTTTTGCCGCCGCCGTTCATGTTTTGTGTAATGTCCACATCGATAACATCCCCCCCCGCGCATCGTATGTTTTACACTCGGGTAAAAGCGCGCGAGCGGGGGCGACGAACGCGGCTGAAGCAGAGATAAAGAGAGCCGGCCTATCTCCGTTGCACGGAGGCCGCATCCGATAACATCACCGCGCGCGCCAGGCCTGCCATCGATTGCTACTCAAGCAGACAGGAACGCCCCAACCCGTCTTCAAAGAGCATGAAATAACGCAAAGGGAGGGGCGGTGGAGGGTGTTGTGTCGCTAGAGCAGCAACACTGAACTTTGACTTTAAGGGCGCGGTCGCGATCGCTGGCGCGCGCTGTTTCGGCAGGCATCACAGACGGCTCGTATACCCGTCTACGTGTTGTGCTCTCAACGCGTACAGACTGTGCGAAAACGCTTCTCTCCCTGGAGCGGCCACTGATCCTTGATCCGCAAGGCGGCCAATACCATCGCCGCGCCATTTTGGAGGTCCGTGCATACGCGCCGTTCGTGCTGCACGTACATCGGCGTGCAAGAGGTGTTCCGGAGGTCTTTAGTCATCCAAGTCGCCGTACGGGTCTCGAACGCAGCGCGTGCAGAAAGCTTTTCGCGCATGCGGCGGGTGCGCGTACTTTCAAAATGGCGACCACGCCGCTAGCGCTTCTCGCGGATGACGTCAAGCCTTACTTCGTATAACAATACAATTTGTTGGTATCGCATTCACTGCTTCGAGCTTAAGCGAAACTAACAAATTGTATTGTTACACGAAGTAAGGCCAGCAGCTCTTTTGGACCCGATCTCGCGTAACTAAACAGAACGGTGGTTAATGGGAATATGGCCACTCCAGGTGCCGAATCGGTTTTCGTGTTGTCCGTTCTTTAAAGGGGCCCTGCAACACTTTTCCAAGTAGCCATGGAATGGATTCACTGAAGGAGCTTATTGCCTCACGAATTCATTGCCGCAAAAATTTTTGGAATCCGTCCAGTACGAGTGGAGTTACAAAGATTTCTCGCACGCTGCAATTGCATTCTCTCTTCTCTCGTCCCGTCGAAAGCGCTGGAAGCTAAGCAGGGAGGGATGGCACGGGGAAAGAAAATACGTCACGCGCGCCTCGTGATCTTGGGCGCTTTTTCTCTTTCTTTTTTTTGTTCGAATTACGCGAATTTTCATTGCCTTCGCGCGCGCACGCGCGGACAAGTCGCGGCCTCCCGCGGCGGCCTCTGTAACTACCGAGCGCGCCATGCTCAAATCAGCCAATGGCTGATACAAAAAATATCTCTCGTCAGTGACGAGTGATTTTTGGGTACGCAACGTCATTTGTCGAGAGAAGAGAAAGCAATTTCTGGCTGACTTTGAGAATTTATTGTGAATTCCACGCCGCGTGCTGCGCTATAATATTTGGCTCGCGTGTTCTCGAGAGCCTGGACTACCGATCGGCAGCGTTTTCTGAGCATGCTCAAAAAGTGTTGCAGGGCCCCTTTAAACACGAAGTAAGCGTAGAGAGCACAGCAAGATTACGAGCAGTCTCACCTTGCCTCGAGATAGCGCGCGCCAGCGACTGCGCCCTTCGAGAGACGCAGCCTACCGCCCCCCCCAGAACGAAGCAATGAATGCGATTTCCAAAAAAAATAATTACAGCGCGAACACCCGGCACATTCACACACGCACACAAGCAGGCACCAAACACGCACCTGGGTGTGTGGGCCTGTGTGAATGTGCCGTGTGTTTGTGCTCTAATTATTTTTTTGGAAATCGGCAACCAACTAGCCCAACAACGAGTTCTTTTACTGTGAATGCGATACCGTGATTTTACGATTTTTTTTTAACCATCAGCTATTGATCCTGGAAAGCGAGGGGCGGAGGTGTAACATTGTATCTATTCCTATGGTGTTACCCAGATTTCATTCCGCGATGTCCAGAAATAGACGTGACAAACATTCTGGCGGCACGCGTGCAGTTATTAGTGAAAATTGCTTTAATTTACGTGCAGTGCGACTCTGGAAACGAGCTATCAGCAGCGTTTCTGGAAAGGACGACGTCCGCCGATGAATCGCCGCCACACTTACACGCTACCGATTGATTCGCCAAAACGTCACGAGCCACTGCGGAGAGCATGTTTTGCCGTTGGGCCGACTTGCACGACAGAAGCTGCATCGGCACCGCGCATAGGATCGTGAATTACTTGGGACGCACGCACGACCACTGTTTATTCAGCGGAATAATTCTTAGTACGTGGTTGTGACTTTGGCCGCCCCGAGAACACGCTGCACATGTTTTTACGCGCCGGCATGGCTATTGCTGGTGATATACCCCCCCCCCCCCCCCAAATCCGAGACTTTGGCGCAGTTTGGCGCAATTTCCGTTGATATTATCAGGATGGCGCAGCAAATCTGATTTGGCGAACTTTGGCGCAGTTGGCGCAGGAGTGGAATCACTGCATTTTACATATTCCACCATCATCAGCTGCTTGTTAGCGAAACTGGTCCGACCTCGCCAACGTTCATACTCTGCGTAGGAACAGGCTGCGCAATGAAACGGTGCGAAAGCTTGTTTTTCTACACGCACATCTCAACATGATGAAGAATGCTACAGATGAAGCCACTGATACTGACTCTGAATAAGAGGTAGAAATTTTAAAAATCTTGATCAACGTTTCTATAGTCGAAGCCCCGATGAAATAGCCACAAAAGAGACATTTCAGTGTTCTTTGTTCTAACTGCCGTAACAATTCTCGGAAGCCGTACCCATTCACAGAGAACTGAACGCATTCGCTCCTTATATCTGCGGTAGCGCTCCCCAGCCCTTGTGGGCTTGCCAGTTACATCGGCAACAGGAACAGACAACAAAAGCTGCTCTACGGAGAGAGGTGGAAGCTTTTGTCCTTCCCGGCGCCGAAGATGTATCTGTTGGAGTCGCTTTGGTTTGAGAAGCGTCGAACACATGTAACTGCTATTTTGGGCAGATGAAGTCGCGTCAGTCCAGAAGCGGTGGAAGAGCCTTCGGGATAAAGTCCACCGCTGATTCAACGACGCGACGTGACAACGAAGCGGCGCCGTGTGGACAAGACACGGACTGTTCATGGCTATTTTTCGATCTCCTATTGTTCCAGCGAGATACGATGGAGACAAGGCGATAAGTTTCATATGCCAAGTAAATGGTGTCTGTGAAAAGAAAAACGCGTGCATCGGGTCGTTATATCTATAAATTGCAGTGGATTACCGCCAATGAACGAGAAAGCTTTTCATTGAAAAAGCAGAATGGTTAACCAGCATGCTTACTTGGTACACTACAAAAAATAGCTGGCAGGAAAAAAGAAGGCCGGAGTAGAATATGGGCATAAAAATGCGTCCAGAAATACAGTTTGAAAGGATGATTATCAATATAGCATTGTTCAGCCTCCAAAGTTCAATGGAAATGATTGGGTCTTTTATTGCTCCCCAAGATGTACATTATTTCAGTGGTGTACCTGCCACTGTACTTACACTTTTTAGTGTACGTTTTCGCGCTGCTAATGACGCGTGCAATGAAGCATCAACTCGCTCAGACCTTCATGTTTCTGATGATCTGAAAACTTTTACTTCTGGCTGATAGCATGTCTATAGAAGATTGACAAAACAGTTTCAAGGCCCCTTTCATACATATAACTTAAATAGGGAAATCTCTGTTGTGTACTTCATGTATGCTGCTATACTGCTCGTCTTTTCTTGTGGGATGTTCAATGAAATTGTAACTTTTTCAGATGGGAGTTGCCTGACCAGTAGAACCCCCATGCCCAAAGAACCAAACTTATTTGAAGTGGCCAATGGCAATGCAAGTTCCATTTGAATTTTTTTTTCATGTTGCCTTAAACTATTTAATAGCTAATGCTCACAGCCTTATAATTGCAGGCATAATGACTGATGGAAGTCAGCTCCTTTTTAGCTTAGGGGGGGGGGGGAGGGGGGCACACAGGAAGGTGAATGTTGCCTGCTTGGCTATTTTTTTAAAAATTACAGATTATGCTATAAGCTCATAAAAGCTGAGTGCTACATATTTTATAGGATAACTTTTTGGAAGAGCTATTCATATTGAAATATTTCAGTGAATATGGGTAATTAAAAATATTGTTTTATAATACCAACAAATTTTACAATTCTTGTGTACAATATAACGTTAGAAAGCCTAAACCTTGTCACCATGGAGCCGCATTTGTTGTCTATTCATGCTTATGAAGGAAAGGATTGTAGAATTGGAATTCTATGTTATCGTTACGGATTTAGTTTTTCTGCAAAATAGACAAAAAACCCATAAACTTGAGTCCACAGTTGCTTTATGCTGAAATGTAACCCCCCCTTTTTTGCTTATAAGTTAGACTAAAATTGGTTATTCAAAATGGACAGTTAAAAATTATAGCATATTTCGGTGTATAAGGCTTGCCTTCATTATTATTTTTTTCACAAATGTTTGCTGGGGCTGATTATATTTACAAAAGTTGCACACTCATTTGACAGTGTGCCCATATTCCATTCTCGAGACAATCAACTGTGCATGTAAAAAGAAATTTAAAAGAAAAAAGAATTTTGTAAAAAGAAATTTAATCTGGGAGTGATCGTGGTCTCAGATGTCGGCTAATTGCTAAAGTGTGATTGCTGCGGAGGTTAAATCTGCAATAAAGGTGGACATCATCACGGACTATTTTGCGATTGCGCTTGTTCTCAAATCATCCAACCCACTGGACTGATTGAACAGAAATGGTTACTACAATGTTACATTGAACATTGTAGCACCCACGATTTACTAGTTGAAAGAAACGAAATCAGTTCATTATCATTATCACCATGCTTGAGAAGATGCTTGAGAAGTCTTGGCAACCCAGTAGTAGTCGCAGCAGTAGTCTAGCTTCTGGTCGCCATTTATCTTGTGTGCGTGTGTTTAAATGGGACATGATCTTTGTGTGTTCCTACTAAGTACATAATGCCGTAGAGACTCTCAAGATGTGCTTCAATGTGCTTACAACGCTGCATAAGAGTTACACGGAGGCCAACAACGGCAGCACAGCGATGCTGCCAACCGAGGCTGCATAACTTTTGATAGCGCGTGGGATAATGTGGCTCTCAGTGGCTTGGAGTGAAATGAAACCAGTAGTGGCTTTCTAAGCCTAAGATCAGACTCAGTTGCAAGTTTTATGCTGCAGCTTGTGGAAATTCAGTGCTGTGCGTGACAACACATTGCAATTAGTGTACGCAGCGTGTGTAATTCAGTCGCCGGCTGATTTTTTGGACCTGGCGTGGACCGTAAAGTAGTCCAAAAAAGTCAAACAGTTCGAAAAAGTTATGAAATGAAAACGAAGTCTTTGGATTAGAGCAGACCAAAAAAAAATTTTAACAATGTCCTGCTTCAATGCTACACTTGCATACGAGCAGATTTGGTTGTATTTGGGCTAGAGTGATATCATTGGTGTGTTAGCAATCGCTGCTGCCGACTATTGCAGGCGGCACAGGAGGTGGCCCAATGGCACCAGGCACACAAATAGGTGCACACAACGTCTCGGTTGGTTGACAGGAATTAGTGACACGAGTGGTGAACATTATTGACATTAATGAGTGGTGAAACTCAGAAAATATGTTCATAAAATATTTCAATTCGAGCCCCCTGTGGTGCGCCTCAATGACTTATGGCAGTGCACGGCTTAAATTGCAGCTGCAGGTGTCGATCCTGTTCGTTATGGTTACATCACCGATATATGTTTCAAATGCTTAATTTCCGTTTTATTTTGATGGACACAATATATTACAATAACATATATAGAGCTCAAGTACTTAGATGCAAGCCCTTAATTCTAAAAGGTTGTCAGAATTAACCAAGCTCCTAATATTGTCCTTCTAGCTGCATGTTCCCTTGGGATTTGCAGCCGTGCAATGTTTTAATTTTCCTATTCAGCAGCTGAAATAAGCATGCCAGTGAGAGCTAGGTTATCACTGTTGTGATTATTAGCCTTTTTTATGTTCTATGCTTACAGGTGCACCTTGGACATGGAATGTCCATGCCAGAAAACAAGTTTTATTTTATATTGAAATCTGGCCATGAAATAAAGGTCGCAGGGACATGGCCAGATTTTTCTGGAGTGCGTCAGAAATGAGGGAGAGATGCCTGACCGTGCAATAGGAGGGCACTCGACAGTGTGCCAAAAAAAGCAGGCCACACCAGCCAAAGTTCAGGCTATAATGAGTAAGTCAATGTGGACATTCATATGTTCCTTTAATATTTTTTGTACTACCAAGTGCTTTACCATAGCATGCTTATATTTTTCAGACACCGTGGAAAAAGTGATCGCAGAAAACACGAGTGATGCAGCTGCGGGCAAGAGGCGGGGCAACGCAAGGAAGGCACTGCGGGACCTTTTCGCCGAGATGGCCAGGCTGGGCCAGCGGTCCAAGTGCCCATCCTCGTCTTAGCCCTGATTCTTTTTCAAAATAAATGTATTTGCACTCAGTTGCAATTGTCATTTCTCACGTGAAAAAAAAGAGGGGCTGCCAGCAATGTGCCATAACAGTTCGAACCGTTCTATATAAGTTCTATAGAATTTGCAAGCATACATGCACGGATCGCACTGAATATCATTTCTGTAATGTGTTCTTTTGTTTTTCAGATACCACAGAAAGCATTATAATAATTTTAAATTATACCCAAGTTCCTGAACTTAAACTGCAGACAAATTACACAAGAAAAGCACTCGGACATTTCTTTGCAGGTCGAGATCGGGAAAGAGGGACAGCTTCCTGCGAGGTGGCCATCAAGTCTGCATTTCATCAAGCACAAGCGCCTGTCCAAGAGGGTACTAAGCCTGGAGCTTCAAACTGAAAGTATGCAGGCCAAAGATGCCACAATAAAACAAGAAACGTTAGCAGAAATCATTGCCGAAAAATAAAAGCAACAGCAAAGCGTGCGGCACTGCTCTCCTGCCTGCAAAAGAAAGAGCGCAAATGACATGAACTTTACTAAAGATTCAGTGCTTAAATGCATTTAAATGAAAATGAGGAGCCCTAAATTCTATAGACACATAATAAAACTTGGCATTCTTGTGCTTCCAAGCAATACAACTTTGAAAATTGTAATGCAGCATACAGAAGTGGCTTCGGGTTCAACCAAGGTCTTGGATACCCTCAAGGAAATCACAAGCAGAATGGATAAGTTCAGTCGTCACGGCGGCCTTCTTATTGATGAAATAAAGTTATCGCAACACTTTTAAATTGAGGAGCCTGCGAAGCAGCGTGGATTTGATGATTTATGCCCCTTCACCTTTCTTGAGATGCTGGCTTTCCATTCAACCAGAGATTGCTTATCATGTTTGTGCCCCTAACGGCTAAGTTTTCTAAAAAATAGGGGCATGTGCAAGCAAATGGGAATGTCAAATGCAAAATAGTTGTAGAAGCCATGCCTTCGGCTGAGCAAGCCGGGCTTTTCGTTGACTTCATTACTTGCGACGGTACCTCGAGGAACCAGGAAATGTAGTCCTTATAATGGGAGTGCAAGCATCTGGCAGCAACGTTACGTGCAATGTGACACACCCTGCTGATCAAGAAAGGCACCTTCATTT
>JALIZH010009283.1:0-22792 GCA_030522465.1 Rhipicephalus appendiculatus
GGGCTTCCGCAATATCTAACGGACAAACGGAGAAAAGATGCCGTTCCAAAGTAGAGTAGAGTAGAGTAGGTCCTTGAATCTGTGGCGCACACCCACGCTGGGGGATTGGCCAAGAACCGGATAGTTTTGTAAAATTATTTAATAAAAGTTTAAATTTGGTCTATTTAAAAGAAATAAAAATCAACAGGAAGAAATTATTAATGGAGTGTAATAATAAACTGGAAGAAAGCAATGAAGCGGTGAATTTAATTTAAATTAACAAAAAAGAAAAGCAGGTGGGAGAAGTTTGGAAAAGCATAAAGTAGGACCAAAGATTGATTTCAAAGCTTAAATCTCTTTGAACCTTTAATGAACTCCTGCAGTGCATCAGCAATGTTCCCGTCACTATGGCCCAGACCCAAAGCCCCAAAAGATAGGACATTTTGCACATCCAAAGTGCGAGCGTCTTATTTACTTCCTCTTCATCCTCGCCTCTTCTTTGCCTTCCTCGGGATTTTCTCACCCTCGGTCACGCTGCATGTTTCCGGTGCGTCTTTTCCACCAGTGTGGACGCCGAAAACGCCTCCGATTTCGGTGCGTTCGAGTAGGCAGGCTTCGACGAAATACTACCTGCTGTCGAATCGTCTATGGACGATGGCCACAGATCCTTCAATCCATGATATCACCCAAATACGACGATTCCTCTGTGTCCACTGGCCGAAAGTGCAAATTTTCGTGAAGGCGCAAATGTGCACCTGTGATCCCTAGTGCGTCTGCTAGACTTCGGTCGAGATCAAACACAAACAATGCTTCTCAAGCAATGAAATACCCTTTTTAAAGCGCCCATAAACAATTTCGATTAATCGATTAATCGATTAAAACACAACATCGAAAGCAATTAATCGATTAAAGATCAAATCGATCAACGATTAACGATTAATCGATTAAAAATTTTAATTGACCATCCCTATGAAGGCGCCGCCGTATACGCCATACATGTTGCGCCTTTGCCGTCTGGCGCCGTTGGGCCGGGCACACACTCTCGCACTGGCGCCAGGGAGCCTGCGCGCCAGGGCAGCCGCGCGGCGCCTCCGCCTGCCTCCGCCTTTCCGCCTGCTCTTCTCCTCCGCCTTTTGGAATGCGTTGCGCTGGTCGCGCGTCTTGTAGTTTTGAGTTCGAGCGATCATGCGTATTTGCAGTGGCGGTCACGCCAGGCTCCGTGCTCGAAGTGACGCTTGTAGTGAGGAATATTCTTTAAGTTGCGGACACGGACTACGTGCGCCTCTTAACGGTGAGTGTACTGCTTTCGTAGGTACTAATTACACAGCTTACGCTGGGTGTCTGCAGCAGCTCTGCGTAAGTAGGCTGCCAGCCATATCCAACTGTAGCCTGCGTCCGCGATGCTGTTGCAGGATGTTCAATTAAAACAGTCACTTAACGAGTTGAGACCGCTATGCGCGTTGTTGTGAGTGATTGCATGGCATCAAGGGCGATTACTTTCTGATCGCACATTGTGTCTGAACTGCTGAAAGTGCTCGATATGGTTTTGAGATGCGCTTTAGTCAACGTCATAATAACATTTCCATCGATACTCGAGTGTGCAGCGTGCTTCCACGCGTGAAAACGTGAAAAAAAAAAAGTCTGTGTGCAGAGACGCACTGCATATAATGACCTTCGGCTTTACAACAGAATCGAGTGAATGTGACAGTGGGAGCTATGTGAGGTAATTCTAACATATGCCAGGTCTCATGTCAACGTAGACGGCGTCCGCGTGCGTTGCTGTCGTTCGGGCGCTCGTACAACTGAGTATTTAAGAATGGGTTACGTTTGTAGAACACGCTGTGAGTAACCGCTCACAGCGTGCCCCTGACTGCCGGAGGATGCGCTTGATTGTGGCAATATGCCGGCGCAAAGCCGGGCTTATTCTGGAAGCACTTTTTGAAGCGACTTATCAGAAAAGGAGGGCCTTCATTCGTGCATAACCAGTTCCTACCGCGAAACGCGGTTCCCGCCTTCTATTACGTGAAAATTTGTTTTCGTTACGAAATTATTTAAAACAAACACTCCTGTCAGATGTGTGTACAATAACGATGTGTTGAACAAAGGGTTGTTTAAATAAAACTAATCAGTCTGTGTGTTTGTGTGTTGGTTATTCCCAGGGCAACGAAGGTGCCGCTATGGTCTGGCGCTTCAGCACTAGTGATAGGAAAATCAACAGCGGCGTTCGTAATGTCAACGAGGCACTCGGCCCCACTTTTCCTGTGGTTGGACAAGACGACGTAAGAAAAGAGGTGAGTGGCAGCCACGCAAAGGAGCCTAAAACAATGCGAAAAATGACCATTTCAATGAGGTGCCCTTCCCGAAATCAAGGATGCCACCCCCCCCCCCCCCCGAAAAAAAATTCTGGCTACGCGCCCGCATGTGTTCACTAATCGAGGAGCAAATCGAGGTCAATGTCTCATCTTTGAAATCGGCGCTGAAAACTCAGCGCATGACGTCACGAATTTCAAAGTGTATTTTTTTGTATTTTGGCGACGACAATGGCTCAATGTAATTTTGTGAAGCTCGTTATGTTAGATCTATGGCCCCCTTAGAGGACAATGTACTTCATTTTTTCCGATTAGGAACTCCGTATGCCCTAGTAAACGACCTCGAAATGTATGGTGTCATGGCGTTTTGAGCAAGAATTCCAAGGTGTCGTCGCCACTCGCATTTTCTCTTCGCGCGAATTATCGCTTCACAGTCTTCTCGCGGTAAGAGTGCAGTTTTCGGTATCGTGAAATTGTAATTTACAAATATAAGAAAGATCATTTTAAATGCCAAGCATTTCTTAGTGAACTGCGGGGTACTTTGAGCGTTTCTATCTATCTATCTATCTATCTATCTATCTATCTATCTATCTATCTATCTATCTATCTATCTATCTATCTATCTATCTATCTATCTATCTATCTATCCATCTATCTATCTATCTATCTATCTATCTATCTATCTATCTATCTATCTATCTATCTATCTATCTATCTATCTATCTATCTATCTATCTATCTATCTATCTATCTATCTATCTATCTATCTGTCTGTCTGTCTATCTATCTATCTATCTATCTATCTATCTATCTATCTATCTATCTATCTATCTATCTATCTATCTATCTATCTATCTGTCTATCTGTCTATCTATCTATCTATCTATCTATCTATCTATCTATCTATCTATCTATCTATCTATCTATCCGCCTACATCTGGGTGTTCTCGGGATCGTCTCCTTCACGTAGGGTAGTACAACATTAGTGTGGGTGTGTAAGAGGGTTTGACGAATACGTTTGGCTAGTTATGACATGAATGACGTGAAAAATCCCGTCGCGTACGTCGTGAAACCCTTTCCTCCAGACACGCGTGGCACATACCCGTATTGGCCTCGAGGGCCACCACTGGAAACGCCGGCGCCACCGTCGGCGTGACGTGCTTGGCAAGATCACGCGATCTCGTCGGCCGCGTCGGCTGCTTGCGGAGCGTTGCCGCGTGCTTTGTAAATGAGTTTCAAGCCCCACCTGCGCAGCGGTCGGTACGAATACGCAGGTTTTCTCGCATTTTGAACCCCACTGAACCCATTGTAACAGGAGTGGCTGCCTCCGAAAGCGATGAACATGCTGCTCTTACTGCTCGGTGCCGTAGTGCCGGACGTACGCAACGAAGTGCGGTATAAGCCTGCACCGGTGACCGTGGGTCAAGAAACTGCGTGAAGAGTGGGTTGTGGTGCTAAAGACCGGCAAGCAGCGATCGGCTACGAGTCATGTGTACAACAAGCACTTCCGCGACGACGATTTTCGCCACTTCTCCAGGGCTGTGATGTTCAGTAGCATAGAGTGCGCGCTGCGACGATCGTGGCACGCGCGCTTCCCGCCAGCTAATGGTGCTTATATACCGCATGCAGTATGGAAAAGGCGCTGCCTTTTGCATCGTGCGATACCATTTCAGAACGTTCCTGTGCGACCTGTTGATCGTTGGCCCCGTGCTCAGCGTCTACAATATGGGCTGCAGATACTTGAGTGATTGTTTAGATAGGTTGAATTTAAAAATATCGCAAGGTTCCTTGTGCATTCCCCTAAGATGACCGGAAGGCCAAAGCCATCTTCTTCTCCTTCTTGTCAGTCAATGTATTGATTTTCCCCGCCCTGCCCTAAAAAACATTGTCCACCTAACGAGGTTTTGCACTGCCTCCGTGATCGGCCCACCGATCACGGAGGCTGTGCAAAGAGACCACGTCATGTGAACACGTCATCATGTGACATCACGTTATGTGGCGTCATTGCGACGTCACAAATTTGGGCAATCTGTGACGTCATGATGACGACATATGGTGACGTCATCACGTGATGGTGATTTTTTTGCATTGCTCGTGCCAACGCCGACGAGGCGGGATGCCGACGGTCAATCTTCGCTTTTTATGAGGCATCGAAGGCTTTCGCCTTCAAACCTATACGCGACGTTTGCTTGCCATGTACATAGCGAGCGAGTCAAATACTGCGGCTGATGTGTGCTGCATTTATGTTGGCAATAACATTCTTTCAGTCAATCCTACATTCTCATGACGCAAACGCTATGCTAAAAAGTCCAAATTTACTTGTGCCACTCTCAAACTCAAGTTGGGCCTATCCAGCACCATGCATTTTTTTTTGGAGACTAATTTATTTATGTGGAAAAGATGCCGCGCTGTTGGCGTTAGACTCGACATACTTCCCTAATTGCTGGGCAGCTCGCCAAATAATGCTGGACAATAAAATTTTGCATTTCACTCTTTACATGTTGTTGTTACCTTGCTTTGCAGCGGCAGGTTGCTGCAATAACTTCTCTTTCTTTCACCGCTATTTCAAGTTCAGGGCGTTCCTTGTTCACATCGACGTTTGCAGAACAAGTGCGGCGAACGTCACAGTATTTTCATTCGTTTCCTTGGCGTTGTATGCTACTACGTGGCCTCGTAGACCACTTCTTCTTCCATCAGCAATCTCGAAATGGTGAAGCTTTGGTCTATGAACATGTTGATGGCAGAGAGCGGCAGGTTCAGTGGAATGCAAAGGGAATGATAATTAAGCAACATATTAAAATAGGCATCGCATTTTCTCACGCTTTGTGCGACCACCAAACGAAACGAACACTCTGAAATAATAGGAGCAGCGGCAATTGCTCGCTTAGAAGACCGATCTGTATGCAGTGCGAGGCAACATGTCAAATGACATTGAAACATACATTATTTTTGACAGAAAAAAAAAAGAAAAGAAACGTTGAATCGTCGGGACGGGACATTACAAATCGCCATAGGCGCGCCGAAGTCGTAGCTGTACCAAAAAAAAATTGGAACTGCTCTGATAGCGTCCACGCTACAAGGGTTTTTGTGTATTCACAAATTCTCATATTTTGAGGCCTAAAGTTCACGGCAAAGCGCCAAAACACGCTCGTAGCGACAGCGAAACCATCAGTACGAACGTATACATGCAGACGCTCATGCATGCAAAAGCTCCGTCGGTCGCCGCGAACCCGTGTGATCGCTGGCTTGAGGCTTGTTTCTGTTATGCTCCATTTAGGTATACAGGCGTCTACTCTAACAAAATATTTCACATAGTTTGCACTCAGCGACTGATTACATTTCACGCAAGAAGCCGGTTCAGGGGGTCTCCATCGCGGTGACCGCGTGAAGCGGGCGCTCCGTTTTCTGCAAAGCGACAGCGACTGTGAACTGTGTTGTGCTTTCTTTTCGTTGAAAATTATTATTTTATTATTTTAACAGTAAATAGCATTTTTCGTTTCGAAAGTATGCACAGAAATGTCCTGGAGCGCTTCTGCGAGGTGTTTTGTAGAGCGCCGACAGCAAATCTTA
The DNA here is from genome assembly GCA_030522465.1 of Rhipicephalus appendiculatus. NCBI lineage: Eukaryota > Metazoa > Arthropoda > Arachnida > Ixodida > Ixodidae > Rhipicephalus > Rhipicephalus appendiculatus. The sequence continues at coordinate 5,859 of JALIZH010009283.1, forward strand.
TGGGGAGCGTGCGGCGGTATCCTGCCTAGCACGGAATCGAGGCGCGCCCGATAGAGGGCGACTCCGTAACTCCTCGAGGCCAATACCACGGGCCGCGGTATGCGGGTATGCCCCACAGGTGGAGGAGGAATGAACTTTATTCGAAGAAACCAGCAAGTCTAGGCGGCTGGGCCTAGGCTTCCCACGAGGGGGCGTCAAGGGCTTGCCTCGACCCCGCCTCACGGGCGTGCTGGGTCGCCCATATTTGTTCATCCAGGGCGGAGCTCCGCAGAGCCTCACGCAACCTCGACGAGAGGGTCGCGGTGTTAGTGTGTGTGTATACTGTGCGGGGCACTCCCTCAACATATGCGGAAGCGTAGCCGGGTGAGTGCCACAGCACCGGCAGTTGAGAGGATTGACAGTTTATATCTACCCAGGAACGGCGAGAACAGACATTGGTAATGATATATAATAAAAATTGTTGGTGTTTAACGTGCCAAAACTACGGTATGATTATGAGACACGCCATAATGGAGGGCTCCGGAAATTTCGACCACCTGGAGTTCTTTAACGTGCACCTAAATCTAAGTACACGAGTGTATCCATATGACAATCAAAGTCTGTCACGATTCGCTCGACGCCGGCACTTAGCGCCGCGCACACTGTGTACTCTCTTCAACACTCTTTCCCTTGTTACCTTTAAATACGAGCACCGAATAAAACCAAGGCGTCTTTTTCCTGCTCGGAACTGGCCCGTGCGTATCTTTCGTAGATGCTCAACGAAACAACGAGCCTCGAGCATTTTTGCCTCCATCGAAAATGCGGCTGCCGCGGCCGGGATTCGATCCCGCGACCTGCGGGTCAGCAGTCGAGCACCATAACCACTAGACCACCATGACAGGTGACAGATAGTGGTAATTTAAGTTCAAGAGCATTGAAAAAAACTGACATCGACAGCGTTGACCCTACGAATACAAAGAATATCAATGCCCCAGCATAAATCGAACCCAAGAATCCTGCGTGGCAGTCGGGTATTCTACCACAGAGCCACGACAGGTCTCGAAACTTGTTTGAAAAAAAGACCCTATGCAGGCGTACCATGAAATTTTAATTGTCGTTGCAGTGCTGGCAACCACAATTTTATAAACATTGTATATGTGCTCTTATGATACAGGCGTCACGTCGGGTTAACGTCACTTGTATACTTAAGCGTCATCCCCTGAAGTTTGTCTACGTAGCACTAGCCAAGACTGCCATCCTCGCAAGGACAAGCGCTCCATATCAGCTTACATAACAGCTTCATATCGCTACATATCAGCTTACATAACAGCTTCATATCGCTCCATATCAGCTTACATAACAGCTTCATATCGCTCCATATGAGCTTACATAACAGCTTCATATCGCTCCATATCAGCTTACATAACAGCTTCATATCGCTACATATCAGCTTACATAACAGCTTCATATCGCTCCATATCAGCTTACATAACAGCTTCATATCGCTCCATATCAGCTTACATAACAGCTTCATATCGCTACATATCAGCTTACATAACAGCTTCATATCGCTCCATATCAGCTTACATAACAGCTTCATATCGCTCCATATCACATAACAGCTTCATATCGCTCCATATCAGCTTACATAACAGCTTCATATCGCTCCATATCAGCTTACATAACAGCTTCATATCGCTACATATCAGCTTACATAACAGCTTCATATCGCTACATATCAGCTTCTGGTGTTGGTAATATCCATGTTGCTGTTGGCCTCGTTACACAACTGTAAACAGCTAGTTATAGTCCGCCTCGGTGGAACAGTGGCTACGGTGCTTGGCTGCTGACCCGAAGGTCGCGGGTTCGATCCCGGCCGCGGCGGTCGCATTTCGATGGAGGCGAAATGATAGAGGCCCGTGTACTGTGCGATGTCAGTGCACGTTAAAGAACTCCAGATGGTAAATTTCCGGAGCCCTCCACTACGGCGTCTCTCATAATCATATGGTGGTTTTGGGACGTAAAACCCCAGATATTGTTATTATTATTATTAACAGCTAGTTATATAAAACACATGCGGCTGTTCAACACATGCCTTGCGTGCAACATTTCTACATATCTTTAGCGTCATTTCGTAACGTCTCGCTCAATAAAAAAGTTACACCCCACTCACCTTCCCTCCGCATGTCTCGCATAACATCGATTCCCATGGTACGTAGGATCTGCCAAATTTTTCTGTTTAGCGTCCCTTTAAAGAACAGCAGGTGGTCTAAATTTTCAGAGCTCCGTACGAAGGCGTCCCTCATAACCATGCCTTTGTTTGGGAATGTTAAACGCGAACAAATATTATTATTGTTGCTAATAAGCATTCCTATTGCCGGGAGCAGTTTCGATGCTTAGAGAAAGTGGCATCATTTGCATTCTCGTGTTAGTAATAAAATATTAACGCACTTGTACCAGCGCCATAGGTCGGCAAACTCACTCATGAGTCGACTCACTCAGACTCAGATCGAGCCGTGAGTCTGAGTGAGTCCGGGTGAGTAATATTTTGGTGAGTCTGAGTCCGAGTGAGTCCGGTTGAGAAATATTTTAGTGAGTCTGAGTCCGGTAGAGGAAAATTTTGGTGAGTCTGAGTCCGAGTGAGCCCTAAGCCCAAAATTATTTCTTGAGTGAGCCTGAGTGAGCTCTACACTTTTTTGCCGATCTGCGGTTCTATATACTTATGCAACTTGGCATTACTATCAGCCTTACGTAGGTTCACGTTTACACTCACGCCGACTCACGCATACTTCAAAGCACCAGCATTCATACGCCAGCAGAGGCGTAAGTTATGAAGGAAGGGGTTTGCGTGACTGCACCCCCCCCCCCCCCCGCCCCCCAAAAATTCTTTTCCTGGAATTTTTTATTAAAATATTTCATTTGAGTCACCTCTTTAAAAAAAAATCATTAACGAATTGCAACCACTGATTATGTGCGAGATGAAAAGGCGCCACGCACAGCACCGATTACGCGAGATATTGGTGTTAAAGAGCATTTACACCAAGTTCGAAGAAATCAATTGTACGCTAATGGACTCATGAGTCGGCTCACTCAGACTCACTCAGACTCAGATGGAGCCGTGAGTCTGAGTGAATCCGGCTGGAAAAAATTTTCGTGAGTCTGAGTCCGAGTGAGTCCGGCTGGGAAAAATTTTAGTGAATCTGAGTCCGAGTGAGTCCCAAGGGAAAAACATATTTCATGAGTGAGTGTGAGTGAGCTCCACATGTTTTGCCGACCTATGACCAGCGCGCGCATTCTACGGTATCGAGAGAACCTTGGGCTCTTTCGTGTAGTCTATTAAATACGTGGTTAAACGAAATCTGATTCTAGCTGCTGCGGGGCAATTTTCCGTAAGTGCACAAGTGCACTGCCTCCGGTGAGATGACGCTGCATATTATGCCCAGACACCACGTGAGTCGATGCTTTGATGTTCGCTGAATCCTCCCTAGAGCTTTTAACCAATTATACGGCAGACGCCTGGAATCGGCGACGCCGTGGCGACGCGAGAGTTTCGTCCTGTCTTCTTTGAAAACGAATGACGCCATTGGCAACCGCATTTGCATCATGCAGTTTCGCAACTCTGGGCGCGAAAGGTTTTCAAAGTAATGCTTGCCTCTCGTTAGGCGAGGTGGAAAGGCAATTATTGTAAGTAAGACTTGGTATCAGGCTAGGCTCGTTTCCCGAAGGACGCGGATAGATGGGCAGCGTAGGAGTATGTATTCGCCGCAAGGCGCGAGGAATCATGCACGGACATCGTACTACTAAGCTGGACAATGAGGAAGATCTGTACACAGATTAACCTTCATGCCCTCGTGCATTTAAAAAATGGTTGACTCAAATAAAACGCGCATGGCACACAGTCAAAACGTACGCTCTTAAAAAAAGAAGCGCGAAAATAGGGTGTCTTTCTGGCCTACAACAATAATCGTCATCTGGCTTGCTTGCGTTTTCTTCCTTGAAAACTTTGAACTCGCCACGTTTCCACGAAGAACTCTATGTCGCGCTGATAAGGTATGTGTCGTACGTGACCTGGAAATACCGGGAGCGTGCGATAATGCAAGGAAAGGTGCGAGATATACGTGACGATAATTACTGTAGGAGAAAAACACACCTGTTTAACTCGAACTTTTTTAGAGTGTATACTTTGCAGCTCTGAAGCATATTAAGGGCTAAAAGCCGCAATAATTTCTCATTCAAATATTTACTCATGTACAGGCATCCCTGTACAGGCATCCTTACATATGCGGGCGTCATGTACAGGCATCCTTACAAATTTGAGAAATGCTAAAGAACATTTGAAGTGGAAATACGAATATAGACAGGCGTTAACACTTGGGCGTTGTAAGGGGCTTTACACTTTGGTAAGAATATTTGTACGCTGTGCTGGTGCACGCTCACAGAGCCAGGGTTTGTTGCAATGTCAATTCTGACATTGCGCTCTTTGTAATAGGCCAGATAGTCCTAACGTGTACGTACCATAGTTATGCAAACATGTGAGTGCTTTGCAGACGATGACAACACTGTAGACCGGACAGACGCCACCTACCAACTGATTTTCTTCGTTGCCGAACATAACGCATATACACAGCTGCACTATCAGGATATTCGCAACATTACTATGGGGAAAACAGCAAAAGCACGGACGTGAGTATGATCACTCCCTCCAGAAAGACAGCTTATCAAATCAAATCAAATCAAAGCAAATTTATTTCAACATTTGTTAAATACAATGTTGAGGACCATGAACAAAAAGCCAGCAAGGCTTGACGTGGTCCATGGCCCCATTTTTCGAGGCAGAGACAAAACAACAAATGGGAAAAGCAGTCTAACACTAAAACATAGAAAATATAAGATGTTCGCACTCAGAACTCTGAAAATGCATCATTATACAAACTTATAAATTATATTTGCCATCGATACACGATGAAAAGCTCAAAAGCAATCAAAGTAAAAACAGAGAAAACAAGGTGAACACAAGAATAGAAAATTTTGTACTACAAGTACACAAGATTTCTTTTGCTTTTTTTTTTGGGGGGGGGGGGGGAGGTGTAAAAAAAATACATTCCATTACAGTGCCTATATATAAAACTTGAAACTTGATTGGCATAGTACAAAGGAAAAGAGGAAACAGAGTTATTATGCAAGAAATACACCACATCATGAGCACTACCACATAGGCGTTTGCACTGAAAGACATGTTGATTCGATCATACAATATCATGAAGTGTTATATTATGTTTTTCGTGTTTAAGTGATATGGTAGTCTATAACGTAGCATCTGATAGGTATAATTTGTTCTAGATCTCGGTAGTTCCCATCTGTCGGAGCTCCTTGTATTGGTTGTTTTATGTTTTGGCATGAAATTGGAGATACGTTTTAGGGTATCGTTGTTTTTTTTTATACTGTTCTTATAACTTCTCATTAATATATTTTCGTAAATGTTGGGCATTGGTAGCAGATTCAGTTTTTCGAAAAGAGGACTCGTTGGCGTTAGGTAAGGGACATTTAGAATACAACGCACAATTTTCTTCTGCATTCTATGGAGGGTATCGGTGTTAGTAAGTGTCGTAGTACCCCAAACAAGATGACAGTAATTTATGTATGATAAAAAGAGGGATTTATACAAAAGAAGTTTAATACTTTCTGGAAGGAAAAAACGCAACTTGCATAGTATTCCAGTTACCTGAGAGAGTTTACCCAAAACCATTTCCACGTGAGCATTCCATGATAAATGTTGCTCAAATACAACACCAAGACATTTAAAGGAGGGTACAATTGGCAGAATGGAGTTATTGAGATGTAAACTAGTTCGAGTATCAATGTTTCGATTTTTTGGCCTAAAAAAATAGGGCCTTTGTTTTATTGACATTGATTTTTAACGAATTTGCTGTGCTCCAAGATGATAACTTTGATAGCACTTTGTTGGCTTTATTCACGACATCCTCAGCATCCTTCGCTGTTACAAGAATTGTAGTATCGTCCGCATATATAATAAATTTTACATCATGATCAATACTCACTAAATCATTAATATAAATACAAAAAAGCAAGGGCCCCAGGATGCTTCCCTGTACAGTTTGCTCTACCTATGCAATGATCTATCTATGCAACCTGCTCTATCTATGCAATGGGCAAATAACCAACCAAAAATGACACTTCCTCATTTATAATCAGATGGATGGTTTGCGTGATGAATAACTATGTGCAACCAACTAGCTTTAACCTAACATTTACTATATAATAGTATCGGTGTTGCTACGCAAATGCATAGCAGATCATTGAGGGACGGAAATGTTTGGTGAGTCAATGCTGGACTCCTGGTAATGTAAAAACGAGTTTGTATGACTTGTACTTCACAAACCTTGTGGCATATCCTCTGGTGTAAAGAAAAAAAATACAGTGGTTCTGGGAACTACCTGCCACAAATATACAGAATAACATAATTATGTTCGGGATTTTACGTCCCAGAACCACTACATGATTATGAGGAACACCGTAGTGGAGGGCTTCGCAAATTACGACCAGCTGGGTCCCTTAACATGCACCTAAGTCTAAGCAAACGGGCCCTCAGCATTTCGCATCCGTCGAAATGCGGCCGCCGCGGCCGAGATTTCTCCCCACGGCCTTCGGATCAGCAGTCAAGCGCCATAACCTCAAGTACATCAGGTTGAGGGCAGCACAGCAACGGTGAAAGGGTGCATGAGAGCTACAGGAAAGTACTGCAGAAACAGGATCACCGTTCACGACACGGCTAGTCATCGAATAAACAGTCAATTTTCAGTCGGACCATCCCCGACTGCACTAGTCACTGCATCATCATCATCATTATCGTCATCGTCATCATCAGCAGCAGCAGCCTGACTGCGCCCACTCTAGGGCAAAGGCCTCTCCTACGTGCCGCCAATCAGCCTGGCATTGTGATTGCTGAGGGGCCACGTTATACCCGCAGACTTCTTAATGCGACCTAACTTTCTTTCTCCCCCTCGTGCGTTCCCTTTCTCATTCGAATGCGACCTATTACTCTCAATGATCAGCGGTTATCTTGCTTACCCTGACCTGCCCATGTCCATTTCTTCTTCTTGATTTCAACTATGATGTCCTTTACACCCGTTTGTTCCCTGACCCACCTGGCTCTCTTCTTGTCCCTTGAAGAGACACTAAAGCGAAACAATAACTTGGTTTAGATTGACAAACTGCACTCTGGCAACTCTAATGCCATATGATTCACTATCATAAGTTCATCATTAGCGGAGAAAATCAAGGCTGAAGTTTTATTTGTAAATTTGGCGACGATATCTGCGCGCGTGACGTCAGAAATTCCAAATGTATTTTTCGCATTTTCGCGACATTTGCTCGATGAAATTTTCTGATACTTCGTATGCTAGGTCTATGGCACCCACAGATGACAATGCACCTCATTTTTATCGATTAGAAGCTACGTAGCACTCAGTACAGACGTCTTCAAAATCTATGACGTCACGATGTTTGGTGCGGGAATCTCAAGGTGGCGCCTCCACCCGCATTTTCTTTTCTCGGGTTTTCTCGCTCGCCAAGCGTCGTGTCGCGGTAAGAGTGGTGTTTTCGGGATTGTGAAATTGTACTTAACTAATACGCGAAAAATCGTTTTGCTCTTTAGTGTCCCTTTAAGGTTACACCTGTAATTTTCCTTTCCATTGCTCGCTGCGTCGTCATAAGGTCAAGTTGAACCCTCTTTGGAAGCCTCCAGGCACTGCATACGCAATGCTCATTGGCTGAAGGGACCATCTCGAGCAATCAGTAACGAATAATTGAATGGACCCAAACGCAGCATGCGTGGTGATTAAGTAGTGGATCGAGCACTTGGGCATTTCATTTAGCGTTGTGAATTAGGCTAGTTGGTGCTACATTGCCGGAGTTTTCAATAGCGTCAAGTAAGGATAGTGAGAAAGGGGATGGCGAGACTATAGCAGCTGATTGTGTCTCTTCACGAGAGTTTAATTCACGTTAGCAACACATGAAAAGAAAATATAGAGGGGTCATTCCACGCCCATTGTCCGAGCCATGGCGCTCGCCAAAAATCAATTACTACAAGAAAATCTGAGAAAATTACACAGATATAGACATAATTTCTACAGTAGTTTCCCACAATATTTTGAGCGGAAAAAAATTTTTGCACACGTGACTACCATTTGAAATTGACGAAATGCTGGAAAACCAGGCACAAAAAAAAAATCCCTCTAAATCGATCGTTTCGCGCATTATCTCAACACTCGCTTTTTGCGTTTTTAGAGCATCGTGCTTTTATTATAGGACCGTTCCTTACGGTAGCTTTAAATATTTCATTCCCTGGCACGTAGGCAAAGTGGAGTAAATTGTAGCATATTCGGGAATTTTTCTACAAAACACAGTTATCGATAATACGCGTAAATTACTTCTATCTGACTCTCCATGAAATTTAATATTTCCTAATATTTTTGTTTTGCCTGTGTGTGGCACATACGATCTAAAATTAAATCCTCAACTTGGCAAGAACGCCAGCTTGGGCTTTGTTCAGACGCGGTACCACGCTAAGGTGGTCCAAGAAAAAAATCAGCAAAAAAACGCATACAATTTAAAATAATAGCAATTAGTTTAATTAAAGTAATTTTTCTTTTAGTCGAGGAAAAAATATTTGAAGTTTAGTCCGACCATTGGATTTTTTTTTCTATGGGGGCAACACAAGCCAACTTAATTTGCTGCATAAAGAAGAGTCATAGTGTAGTCACAGTACATGGTTTCAAGTTATTTTATTAGAACTTCCTTTTGTATAGTACATATCAAGGTGATAATGAACAGATGTAATAATATAACAATGCGATTGGCTTAGAGGCCAATTTAATGCTATAATTTTTGTTGCAATGTATATACTGATGGCCCCCTTACTCAATGCCCTTTAATGGGCCTGTAAGGAATTTTGAATAGATAAATAAAAATGCGGTAGCTGTATGAGTTGCTGACCCCGCGGCAAATATAGCGTTGTAGCGTCACGTCGAGGAACGTTTGTTGGCATTTGCAGCTGCAGAGATGTATCGAGGTTGCAGAAGCGACGGTTAGAGTTTAGCGGAGAGCTCCAGTGAGTTGGTGTTTCGCAAGCGATCTGTTTTTCCACTTCGGCTGATAAACACCTTATAAATCGGTGGATGCGCTGCAAAATATAACTTTTTATGCGCAGGGAAAAAGCTATACACCAAGATAAAATAAATTCAACGGCTGTTTGCTTAGGACTTCAAAGCACAATGACTGTATTACAGGATGATAAAGACTCGATTTACGCACCGCTCAAGCTGGTTCATTCTGGTGTTCCAATGAGCGTGTTAGTCTTCATTATATTCCCTTTTTCCGATGCCACACATAAGTATACAAAATACTCTGGCTGAGAGGCGCGTACGAAAGGGAGGTTCCTAAAGGAAACAAATATACAAAAAGAATGAAGCTAGAATGAAGATCAAAGGACGGTACCAGTTGCTACCAGGCGCCCTCAAAAAATAGCTGGGTAAGGCGCCACTAAATTAATTATTTGCGAATCTAATTACGGTCTCTAGCGCGGCCCCTAATCCAGTTTTGTAGCGCCCACCTCGGAGCCAACACCATTCCTGTTCGCCACCTCACCATCCCCCCGCAACCGTTTCATCCTTTGTGCTCGGGCCTCGTCCGTGCGATCCTAACATTGTGTTAGTGCGTATGTGTGTAACGACCACTATTTTAGCTCGGGCCAAAGTGTGTGCACACGTGATGCTCGCTTGTGCCTGCGGCCTGCTGTGTGTGCGTGCGAGTCGCAGGAAAGGCCTGATGAGGCAACATGAACGTACGCAACCTCTTCTCACCCCTCCATCCCTTACAGCGCCGGGCAGCTAGGGCAAGCGAGGGAGAAATGGTTGGGAACGGGAGAAACCCATGGTGGCTCTAATTAGCACGTTCCGTGTGCCGCTCGGCTCGAAACCCGAGCCTTGTTTCGCGTGCGTCGTCACGGCGGGCTGGAGTATACTGGAAGGAGTGGGAGGCATACGCTGTGGTTTGGCCTGTATTTCTGCGCGCTTGTTCCTTTCAACGTTCCTGCTGCGTACAGGGATCCCTAATTGGTGAGACCTTTTCTCCCGCTAAAGATGTATCGGCCATTTAGCTCGCGTTTTTATTCGCGTAGTTTTTATCTTTATCCCTTTGTTGAGTAAGATGTTGAGCGTGGAACGTTGGCTGGTAAAGCTCGCAAATGTCAGTGTGCTTGTAATTTATTGCGCGTCTCTTTCTCTGCGGGGGCTGCTTCAGGCAAATGTGACAGGTGTATTGAGAACGCTGCAACGGAGTGAAAAATGATGTAGGGAGTGAAATGGAATGAAAAAAATTACACCATCTCCCGCTAAAGGGAACCATGTGTAGATGTGAAGCAGCGGGCGCTAACGCTTACACTGGCGGTGGCGTTGACGCTGGCGCTATCGCAGCGTTGCGCAGGAGAGAAAACTGAGGAGGCGCAAAGCACGCAGTGATGGAGCGGTGTTTCCTACTGGAACATGCCAATCGCTGCTAATGGGCAATGAGAGACAGAAGACTCCGACTGGACACAGAGACCCGCAGTCGGCTTTTAGTTAACGCGCACGCTGCGAATTTTTATTGTTCAACAACGCACAGGAGAAATCTCCCACCGGGACCACCTTGGAGGTCAAGATCCATTGCCATATATACGGGATGGACAATGAACGGTTGTGCAGCGCGAGCAGTCGGTTTTTTCAACCAAGAAACTCGCTAGCAGACGCTGCCTGCGTCGGCGTCGCGAGGCGAGAGAGGGGGGCTAGCGTAGAAGAGGAGAGAGAGGGGGCGACGCGCATGCGCAGTGGGGGTGTGGACACTGTGGGCAGGGATGCCTAGAGGAGAGAGGGGGGGAGCGTATTAGAGGAGAGAGAGGGGGGGACGCGCATACGCAGTGGGGAGCGCGGGGAGGGATGCCTAGAGGAGAGAGGGGGGGGAGCGTAGGAGGGGAGAGAGGAGGGGAGGCGCATGCGCAGTGAGGGTGTGGTTGCCGCGGGGAGGGATGCCTAGAGGAGAGAGAGGGGGGAGAGGAGGTTTTTTATTTTTTATTTTTTTTTTAAAGGTTTGCGCATGCGCAGTAAGGGTGGTCACGCCGGCACACCACCACCACCACCACCACCACCACCACCGGATTAAGCTTCGCCATAAGATGCTTCACATCTAAAAGATATAGGCGGCCATAATACTTGACTTAGGTGTTTGGTATATATCGTCGTCGTCTGAATGAGTCGGAATAAGGCTGCCCCGCCGCTGTGGTCCAGTGCTTGTTGCGCTTGACGGCTGACCTAAAGGTGGCGGGATCAAACCCCGGCCATGGCGGCCGCCTTTCTATATAGGCTAAGCGCTAAACGCCCGTGTACTCAGACTTATACTCCATCCCACAACTACCTTGCAGCACTGCCGAAGATACGAAGAGTACAGAGTACACAGAAGAGTACATCCTTGCGCAGCACAATATATAGTTCCGGGCGTAACTGTTTCATTATAAACGAGGTACAAGAGTTTTAACTGTGCTTTTTGCATGACGCGTTACAATGATACGTGGTACGTTAGGGCCTTCGCGCATGCACCTCGCATTTTCTAAAATATTGCATTGATTACAGGCTGGTAACCGTAATAGCCACCCTAACCGCGTAAGGAAGACGAAGTGATTCTTTCGCGGAACACATCTTGCTCATCTTTGTGCTTTTCTGGACTTTTCGCTGCAGTTGTGGGGTCTATCGCCCCGTACATCGCGGTGATGGATGTACAACCTCTCGAGGCGCCATCCGATACCGGTTCGACCACGGGCATTGCTTCGAGGAAGCGAGGAAACACATCTAGCGAGAGTGAGGACACTGAGCTGTACTCCGCATCGGGCGATGAGTCCTCGGAAGACGGCTTCCAACCCCTACTGTACCGCAAGGGTAAACGACGGATCATCAATGCTTGTTCGGCGTCAAGCACGGCCACCGTCAGAACTGCCCCACAGCGATGGCCTCACTCCATCCTGTTTGTGCCGCTGAACGCTACTGACAGTCTACGCGTGATGAACAGGCAAGCGCTCTCTGTGTATCTTGAGAACACTACGCCAAACGAGATCAAGGATGTTCGGCTAAACACAAGAAGAAACATCTTTGCAATCGATGTGCTGAACCCGAGTGCGCTGAACACGTTACAGAAAGTAACGCAGCTGGGTAACATCAGAGTGAAGTCCATCATACCAGCCGATGGCACCACTTCAACAGGAGTCATTTACGACATTGACACGGAAATCCCTAACGCGGATCTTCCGGTGCTCATAAAACCGGCGAGTGAAGAGAACATCTTTGTGAACGTCGGCAGCCTTGGTAACACACTTTGTGTGAGAATTACGTTCAAAGGGGACTGTCTCCCCTGACACGTGAAGGTTGGCCACTTTCGTCACCAGGTTCTACCATTTATTCCAAGACCTATGCAATGTTTTATCTGCCACAAGATCGGCCATATGAAAGGTGCTTGCAGAAACGCCGCAGTGTGCCCCCGGTGCGCCGAACCACACTCAGAAGACAACTGCAACGCAACCGTATTGAAGTGTTCTAATTGTCAAGGTGCTCACAGTGCATCATCTAAAGACTGCCCGCGCATAAAGAAAGAGATTTCTATTCTTAAGCAAATGGTGTGTGACAGCTCAACCCACAAAGAGGCTGCTGAAAAAGTCCGGCGAAGACGACGTCGACGTCGAAGGTCTTCACGACGGACAAAGTCAACCTCAAGAAGTAATTCGACGCATGCGGCAACGCCGCCAGCTGCAGTTTCCAGAGCAGCAAATGCAGACGATGGAAGAGAGAAAACGAGCAGATCTCGTTCTACTAAGGAATGGCCGCCACTTGAGCGTACACGACTTGTGGAAGAACCACGGCAGAAGCCACCTCCATCAGGGCAAGCTGCGATAACAGAGGAGCAGCGGAACACGGATCAGCAAGTGATCGCTCTTCTACGACTCTTAATTAAAACCATTCGCATGTTGTTAAACAACATGCACACAACGACAGCCAGAAGTGCACTTCAAGTACTGGGCGCTCTGAGTCCAGTGCTGGCAGCCCTTGAGTAGATAATGGCTCCCCAGCCACTGTCTTTCACAGAAGAGGTCCGAAAAGCAGCAATTTTCCAGTGGAATGCACGGGTACTGATATCACGCATTGCTGATTTCCGTCGGTTCGTGTTCACCAATATGTTTCCCGTCATCGTCATCTGCGAGCCAAACTTATCGAGCGCAATCAGACTCTCCGGATACGAATCATTCATGTCGGCTGCTGTTGGTGAAAACAGTAAGGTCCTGCGGTTTATTCGCCGCTACCTGACGTACGTTCTTCAGCCTGTACCACCTGACGACGATAACGAATACGTATGCCTAACAGTGAAGAAAAAGGGTATTACTGTCACTGTTGTAGGAGCCTACCTGTCTCCATCAAGTAGGTTCGACCAGAAAAGACTACGATGCATACTATCATCCACTTCTGGCCCATGGATCATCATTGGGGACTTCAACGCCCATCATACGCTATGGGGGAGCCCGAATATCAGCGCAAAAGGCAGAAGTCTGACCTCTTTTGCTTCCGGCAATGAGCTGTGCTTGCTAATGATGGCAGTCCCGCGTTTTTACGTGGCTCTGCATACAGCAGCTGCCTTGACTTGGCTTCTGTCTCTCGAAGTCTCGTCAGATGTGCCGGATGGTTTGCGGACATAGAAACACATGGGAGCGACCACATTCCCACATATGTGAAGATCAGAGGATTGTCACCTTCCAAGGTACGCGACACCACCCAGAGAGTGGAGTGGACCAAGTTTCACTCTCTCATGGAAGAACATTTTCAAGACAACATCTCACTTCACTTAGAAGAGGTGATCAAGTGCACAGTGCAAGACACGATGTGCACCATCGCATGTTCTTCGAAAGTAACAGAATTTCATGTAGAATTAGAACGACTTCGGGCTCTCCGACGACGTTCGGAACGAAGGTGCCGACGTACAAGAGCAATCGACGATTTACGGACCGCTAGACGCTTACAGAAGAAGATGCAACGCCGGATAGACAAGCTAGAGTCACAACGTTGGGCTGCTTTCTGCGAGTCATTAGATCCCCGCAAGCCTTTATCACACTCATAGAGGACAGTAAGAGGGCTCCGGACACCCCCCCGTCCAGCGGTTCTCATTCAAGGCACTAGCCCTATCTCAACAGCGATCGGAGGTCGACGTGGCAGAACCGTTCTGTGCCAAATTATCCGGTCAGCTCCCAGATCACAACAACTTCGCGCCTTCAAGTGGCGGTCCGACATCGCGCGATCACCGCATGGACCTACCAATTTCAGTTCATAAGCTTAAAGCGGCACTGGCTTTGCTTAGACGGACATCAGCGCCCGGACCTGATGGCATTTCCTACAGAGCACTGTGTCACCTTGGTGAGCTTGCGAGAATTGCTCTCCTCGAGATATACAATGCATCCTATCGAGAGGGCACCCTCCCAGTAAAGTGGAAGACCAGTCGTCTGGTTCCATTACTGAAGCCTGGCAAGTCACCATGGGTGCTCACATCGTACCGCCCGATTGCACTGGCTAGTTGCGCGGGCAAAGTAATGGAGAGGATGGTACTAGGAAGCCTAGAATGATACTTGGAGCATCACAACATCTACCCAGATGCTTTGACGGGGTTTCGCCGTGGTCGTTCATCGATTGACAGCGTCGTCGACCTCGTCACCTACGTACAACACGAAAAAGGCCGTAAGCGTCTCTGCGCTTCTTTATTCCTTGATGTTAAGGGGGCGTATGACACCGTCACTCATGAAGCTATCCTCGCCGCCCTCGAAGAGGTAGGAGTGGGTGGTCGGATGTTTCAGTGGCTACGCAGCTATTTCTCTGAGCGATCTTTTTTCGTGATTACCGAGGACGGTGACACTTCGCTACATTACAACCACCGTGGTGTTCCCCAGGGTGGCGTACTTAGCCCTGTACTATTCAACCTGACGCTAATCGCTCTCCACGAGCACCTGCCAAGCACTGTCAGAATGTCAATGTACGCGGACGACATCTGCGTTTGGACGTCTGCAGTAACACGTCTACAGCTGCTAGCGCGAATTCAGAGAGCTGCTATTTACCTCCGTAATAGAGGTCTGGAAATTTCCTCTGAGAAATGTGCGCTAGTGGCATTTACGCGCAAACCAATAGAGAGCTACAGCGTAGTGATAAACGGCGAAGGAATCCCTTACCTCCGATCATACAAGTTCCTAGGTGTTATAATCGACAGATACGTCTCATGGAGCCCTCATGTATCATACATGAGAAAGCGGTTGAGAGGCATCTTGCATTTGTTCAATTTCTTCGCTGGAAAGAGATGGGGAATGTCCTCAGTCGCTATGTTGCAACTATACAGGGTTCTTTTCCTTAGATTTCTCCGGTACAGCCTGCCTGCGTTAACCAACGCAAGCAAAATAAGTCTACGGCTGATACAAAGTGTTCAGGCTCAAGCACTCCGGATTTGTCTCGGCTTGCCTCAAAGTACATCAACAATGGCGACTATAGTCATCGCAAAGGACCACCTCATCAAGACCCACATTGAGGTGGAAGTACTGAGGACATCATATACGACATCTTGCTCGAACTCCCCGCCATCACCTAACCTCTCTACCAGGAGACCGTCCACGGACATCTTACTGCCAAACAGTGATCGCGCATGGTGAATTGATACCAACTTCCTTCACTCCTGCCGCTAGACCCCCGACTCCTCCATGGTGCCTCACTAAACCAAATATCATCATTACAATACCTGGCGTCCAGAAAAAAACGGATTTGTCGTCACCGGCACTTAAGCAGCTCGCTTTATTTCTCTTGTTTGAAAAATACAGACTCCATACATATCTACACTGACAGATCCGCCCTGCCAAACAGCTCAACCGGAGCAGTCGTGATTTCCGAGGTTGGATACGACGATCAAATTCAAGACATCCCACGCAACATCATCGACGGCAGCAGAAGTGGCAGCCCTTCGTACCGCGTTACAATTCGTCACTGACCAACCGACACACAAGTGGGCCATTTTCTGCGACTCAAAGGCGGCACTGCAGTCTCTACTGTCAACCTTACGCCGCGGACCGCATGAGCAGCTGATATTAGAGACAGCGGAGCTTCTACACCACCTGACTGAAAAAGGACATCAAATCACTTTTCAGTGATTACCCAGTCACTGCGGAATCATTGGAAATGAACGGGCTGATCAAGCTGCCCGCTCAGCCCACGGAGAAGACCGTGAGGTACTACTACCGTTTTTTAGGAACGACGTTGCACGGAACCTCCACTTGTTTGCTCGTCTACGCACCAAACCCCAGTGGAATGAACCGCACTTCAAACATGCCCGACTGCACTCATTTGACCCTACGTTATGTCTTCAAGTCCCATCGAGGCTTCGCCGAGTAGACGCGACCCTTTTGTGTAGGCTGTGGTTGGGCGTTGCGTTTACCAACGCGTACGCTTTCCGCATTGGGATGGCCGACACCGCAGCCTGTGACTACTGTGGCAATGAGGAGACAATTGGACATATCTTTTGCGACTGCCTACAGTATAGTGCACAGTGACTGTGCCTTTGCAACGCGCTCAACAAGTTGCATGACCGACCTTTGTCGGAAGAAAGGAATTTTAAGCCATCGACAGGACGCGACGTCGCAGAAGAAGGCCCTGCAAGCGCTACTACGATTTTTGCGATCGACCGGCCTTTCTGAACGACTTTAGCCAGAACGCCCTTCCTGTGCGTGTTGTTTTTTATCCTGCGTGTGCGAGAATTTGTTTGTTTTTTTTTTCATTAATTTTTTTTTTCTCTCTCTCTACACCCTCTTTCTTGCCCCATTTCCCCACTCCAGTGCTGGGTAG
>JALIZH010009289.1:0-37069 GCA_030522465.1 Rhipicephalus appendiculatus
AACGCCATCTAGCCTACCTTCACCCAACCGCAGTGATTCCACTCCTGCGCCAACTGCGCCAAAGTGCGTCATATGAGATTTACTGCGCCATCCTGATAATATCAACGAAAATTGCGCCAAACTGCGCCAAAGTCTCGGATTTTCTTTTTTTTTTTTTTTTTTTTGGGGGGGGGGGGGGGGGGTCGTATATCACCAGTAATAGCCACGCCGGCTCGTAAAAACATGTGCAGCGTGTTCTCGGGGCGGCCAAAGTCACAATCACGTACCAAGAATTATTCGCCTGAATAAACAGTAGTCGCGCGTGCGTCCCAAGTAATCCACGATGCTATGCTCGGTGCCGATGCAGCTTCTGTTGTGCAAGTCGGCCTAACGGCAAAACACGCCCTCCGCAGAGGCTCGTGACATTTTGGCCAATCGGTAGCGTGTAAGTGTGGCGGCGATTCATCGGTGGACGTCATCCGTTCCAGAAACGCTGCTGTCAGCTCGGTTCAAGAGTCGTACTGCACGTAATTAAACCAATTTTCACTAATAACTATACGCGTGCCGCCAGAATGTTTGTCACATCTATTTCTGGACATCGCGGAATGAAATCTGGGAACACCATAGGAATAGATACAATGTTACACCTCCGCCCCTCGCTTTCCAGGATCAACAGCTGATGGTTAAAAAAATTATAAAATCACGGTATCGCATTCATATATTAAAAGAACTCGTTGTTGGGCTAGTTGGTTGGTGATTTCCAAAAAATAATTAGAGGGCAAACACACGGCACATTCACACACGCCCACACACTCAGGTGCGTGTTTGGTGCCTGGGTGTGTGCGTGTGTGAATGTGCCGTGTGTTCGCCCTCTAATTATTTTTTGAAAATCGTATTCATCGCTTCGTTCTGGGGGGTGGGAGGCTGCGTCGCTCGAAGGGCGCAGTCTATGGCGCGCGCTATCTCGAGGCATGGTGAGACTGCTGGTAATCTTGCTGTGCTCTCTACACTTACTTCGCGTTTAAAGAACGGACAACACGAAAACCGCTTCGGCACCTGGAGTGGCCATATTCCCATTAACCAGCGTTCTGTTTAGTTACGCGAGATCGGGTCCAAAATGGCTGCTGGCCTTGCTTCGTGTAACGATACAATTTGTTCGTTTCGCTTAAGCTCGAAGCAGTGAATGCGATACCAACAAATTGTATTGTTATACGAAGTAAGGCTTGACGTCATCCGCGAGAAGCGCTAGCGGCGGGGTCGCCATTTTGAAAGTCCGCGCACTCGCTAAAAGCTTTCTGCACGCGCTGTGTTCAAGACCCGTACGGCGATTTGGATGACTAGAGATTTCCGGAATACCTCTGGCACGCCGATGTACAGTCGCGGCCACTGTTAGATGCAACACGGCGCGCGTGGCCGCGCTCCGCTGAGCGCGGCCACGCGCTCAGCGGAGGCAGATTTAGCGTCGCGTCGTCTGAGCAGACGACTAGCAGCTAAATCTGCCTCTGGAACAGATTGCGCTTGCGCCGCAATACTTCGCGCGGCGCCCGTCGTGGCGCTCAGCGGAGCGCGGCCACCCGCTCAGTGTTGCATCTAACAGTGGCCGCGACTGTGCGTGCAGCACGAACGGCGCGTACCAACGGACCTCCAAAATGGCGCGGCGATGGTATTGCCGCCTTGCGGATCTAGGCTCAGTGGCCGCTCCAGGGAGAGAAGCACTTTTCGCACTGTCTGTACGCGTTGAGAGCACAACACGTAGAAGGGTATACGAGCCGTCTGTGATTCCTGCCGAAACAGCGCGCGCCATCGATCGTGACCACGCCCTTAAAGTCTAAAGTTCAGTGTTGCTGCTCTAGCGACACAACACCCCCCCCCCCCACCACCACCGCCCCTCCCTTTGCGTTCTTTCATGCTCTTTGAAGACGGGTGGGGCGTTCCTTTCTGTTTGAGTAGCAATCGATGGCAGGCCTGGCACGCGCGGTGATGTTATCGGATGCGGCCTCCGTGCAACGGAGAGAGGTCGGCTCTCTTGTGATTCCTGCCGAAACAGCGCGCGCCATCGATCGTGACCACGCCCTTAAAGTCTAAAGTTCAGTGTTGCTGCTCTAGCGACACAACACCCCCCCCACCACCACCGCCCCTCCCTTTGCGTTCTTTCATGCTCTTTGAAGACGGGTGGGGCGTTCCTTTCTGTTTGAGTAGCAATCGATGGCAGGCCTGGCACGCGCGGTGATGTTATCGGATGCGGCCTCCGTGCAACGGAGAGAGGTCGGCTCTCTTTATCTCTGCTTCAGCCGCGTTCGTCGCCCTTCTCGCGCGCTTTTACCCGAGTGTAAAACGTACGATGCGCGGGGGGATGTTATCGATTTAGACATAGACAAAACATGACGGCGGCGGCAAAAGACGAGAATGTCCATATAACTGCTATCGCAATAAAAACAAAGTAGCTGTCGCCTTCGAGTCGTCTTAGGCGAATGCATAAGGTACCCAGTGAGTTTTATTTTTTTTGTATCTTTTTTTTGTCTTGCTATGTTTTCTAGAGGGCAATACACGGGGTTTTCGGTGTACAAACAGAATTCCCTAGCCATATACAACTTCACTGCAAAAGGACAACGAAGTTTGTTAAATCATGTAGTCCACCGTTGAACAAACTTCCTGACATTTTCGCGGAAGCTCGATTGAAGCGGATCTCCATATCCGGGCAACCCTGCGCATGCGCAAACGATAGTCCGGAAGCACTGTGAGAATGCTTTTGCTCCAGCCCAGACAGGCCTCAGAGAGAGGGAATGGAGTGTCGGAGGAGGTTGGCTTTATGAGGCTAGCTAAGTGACGTCATGTCGCGCCCAGCAATATAATCGATCGTGAAGAAAAAGAACCTCTCTTTCTCCTTGGAGTTGTCTTAGGGCAATGCATTTGGGACAGTGTGAGTCTCTAGCGTTGAGACATTGTTGTACGTCGCAGCGATTGTCTACAATGTCTGCTGATTATCACATACATGTATATTTAGAATGTTATTTCATAAAGTACGTTTTTATTGAACCGGTATTGTGTTTATATGCTACGAAAATAATCGCTGAACAAGTTGTCCCAAAATGCTCAACCGCATGACGCCCTCATTTCTGCATCATCGAGTGAAATAGGGAGTGTTCCTGAGATGATTGGTTCCTTGAGATTTGCAATGAATCGAAATATTTCTAGCTCTTCACAAGAGCCCCAAAATAATTATTCAGGTCCTTGAATGTAAATGCAACTTGCTTCTCCAGTGTACTCTAGGATGTTAGTGGCTCCAGTTGCTCCATCTGGGAGCACTCCAGAGTGCTCCCAGATGCTAAATTACCTGCTCCAAAGTGCTCCAATATGGAAATTTTTGCTGCTCCAAAGTGCTCCAAAATGAAAACTTTGCTGCTCCAAAAATTGCTCCAAATCAGAAGACCTCAGTAGCATCACTGCAACCGCCATATTGTACGCATGTCTATGGGACAGCGCCCTCTCGGAAACGAGACGAGAAATGGAGATGACGACACAGAATGCGTACAGCGCCATCCAGTATATCGTCACCCAACTGCAGTTTGCATACATCTCTATGGGACAGCGCCCTCTATTGTACGATACGGGAACACTACAGGGTATAGAGGATGGATCGACGATCGACAACCGACCAGGTCTCGCTATAAGGAGCTTCGCCCCTAATAAAATTCGTGAGCATCGCAGGAGACACAAAGCGACACCATTACGGTCTGACACTTGTAATGCGATGAAGGCAGTTGGCAGAAAGCGTGGCAATGATAAGTGACGTGCGATCACCGTGCCGACAAATGCGTACGTCCATAACCTCCGAACTTCCTTGAGGCATGGTACCCATAGTGGGAACTGCCTTAATTTCTTTAGGTTTTGCGGACAACTGAAGCTACAGTACATGCAGGAAGGAATATCATGTTATATTACGAAGCAAAACGAATCGGGAAAGCAAAAAAGTGTGACCTTTCAGATAAAACAAGCCATGTGCATTTGTTTTGGAGGTCACAACAAACTGGTAACAATAGTTGTACAATCACGAAAAAAGACAGCTCCCTACAGGCAACCTGACTTCGTTCATGGCTAGCGGGTATCATAGTCTTCGTTGTCAAGAACGCGGCCCCTGTAACTATAGGAACGCTTGACCATTCATTCAAGATGTTAATGCTGCTTAACTTCCGTCACAATCGTGGAGCAACCAAGCTAACGTGAATGACAAAAGAAACTTTCAGCACAATGTGGTAAAGCGTGGCCTTAGAGACTGCAGTCCAAATGGCTCCAGTGTTGGAAGCCTTAAGGGACACAGAAATACTTTCTCAAGTAAGAGGAAGACAGCAGCACACTACAGGGAACCTGACTTCATACATAGCTAGCGGGTATCGTACTCTGCGTTTTAAAGCACGCGGCCCCTGTAACTAGTGGAACGCGTCGTCATTCATCCAACATATTCATGCTGCTCAGCTTCATTAACGATCGTAGAATAACCAAACTAACGTGAACGACAACCGAAGCTTTGTGCTCAAGCGGGAAAGCGTGGCCTTAGACAGTGCAATCCAAATTATTACAAATGCAATGATACGGAACCTCAGCGATAAGGTCATAGAGGCAGTGACAAACCAGTTTAATGACAACTATTGGCTCAATAGGAGGATACCTGATGAATGGAAAGTAGCTAAAATTATTACGATACCGAAACCCGGGAAGAAGCCATCCTTGCAGGCACTCAGACCCATTTCTTTGACGTCATGCATGGGGAAGCTTTTTGAACGGGTTATTCACAATCGGCTACAACACTTCATAGAGGACAACGGCCTTTTCCCAGGCACTATGCTGGGTTTCCACGGCGGCCTTTCCACTCAAGACGCGTTCCTCTTATTACAAGAGGAAGTTCTGAGCTCCATACCCAAGGGAGGAGAACATCTAATACTCGCCCTTGATCTAAAAGGAGCATTTGACAATATCTCGCATACGGCTATCCTATCAGAATTAAACAACATCCGGTGTGGGGTAAACACCTACAATTACATAAAGGCTTTCCTCACAGCAAGGCGAGCTACAATAAGCGTGGTGCAAGTCACGTCGGAACCTTTTCAGATCCCAAACAAAGGTACCCCTCAAGGAGCCATCATCTCTCCCCTGCTCTTTAATATCGCCATGATAGGACTCACGCGAGCCCTGGATGATGTACCGCAGTTGAGATACACCCTATATGCGGATGATATCACCCTATGGGCAACGCGTGGATCTCTGGCTAGCAAAGAGCAGACACTTCAATAAGCTGCAACAGCAGTTGAAAATTTCGCCAAGGCCAGCGGGCTTAGCTGTGCCCCAGACAAATCTGAAATTATAAGGATGGAAAAAGATACAAAAGTAATGGAAACGTCGATATACACATTGAAGGCGTCAAAATTCATGAGGCAACCATCGCACGAATTTTGGGTTACTGGGTTCAGAGTAATGGCAGAGCAAACCACACAATAAACCTATTAAAATCAGCTACGAAACAAGTTGCGCGAATGATACAGCGAATAACATACCACAAAAAGTGAATGAGGGAAGGAGACACAATTAGATTAGTACAGGCACTCGTACTGAGTAAGATAACGTACAGTCTACCTTTCCACGCGCTAAATAAGTCTGAAGAAGAAAACATCGAGTCTATAATCAGGGGTGCCTACAAAGTGGCCCTAGGGCTACCGGTAAGCACACCAACTCAAAAGTTATTAGAACTGGGTATATATAACACATACCCTGAGCTAAAGACAGCGGTACTGATCGCGCAGAGAAATCGTCTAAGTCATACGAAAGCGGGAAGAGAGATACTCGCTAGGGTGGGCTTCCCACCGTACCCCCAGAACCTGGACGAGGTTCTTGTAGTAATCCCGGATCACGTCCGCAGCAGATCTCGATCGCTCCCCCGCCCAAGAACATGGACGTCAAAACAAACAAAAAGCGCAGAGAGGAGAGAGTGCGATGGCTCCGAAAAAATTACACCATCTCCCGCTAAAGGGAACCATGTGTAGATGTGAAGCAGCGGGCGCTAACGCTTACACTGGCGGCGGCGTTGACACTGGCGCTCATCGCAGCGTTGCGCAGGAGAGAAAACTGGGGAGGCGCAAAGCACGCAGTGATGGAGCGGTGTTTCCTACTGGAACATGCCAATCGCTGCTAATGGGCAATGAGAGACAGAAGACTCCGACTGGACACAGAGACCCGCAGTCCGCTTTTAGTTGCGGATGCTACTAGCGCGAGAACACACGGACGAGAAAGAAGACGACACACTGCGCTGGTCAAGATCCATTGCCATATATACGGGGTGGCCAGTGTACGGTTGTGCAGCGCGAGCAGTCGGTTTTTTCAACCAAGAAACTCGCTAGCAGACGCTGCCTGCGTCGGCGTCGCGAGGCGAGAGAGGGGGGAGCGTAAGAGAGGAGAGAGAGGGGGGGACGCGCATGCGCAGTGGGAGTGTAGACGCCGCGGGCAGGGATGCCTAGAGGAGAGAGGGGGAGGGTAGAGAGGAGGGGAGGAGCATGCGCAGTGAGGGTGTGGTTGCCGCGGGGAGGGATGCCTAGAGGAGAGAGAGGGGGAGAGGAGGTTTTTTATTTTAATTTTTTTGAAGGGTTTGCGCATGCGCAGTAAGGGAGGCCACGCGGCACACCACCACCACCACCACCGGATTGAGCTTCGCCATAAGATGCTTCACATCTAAAACATTAAAAACAAAATAAATGTTTTGTTTGTGGACGCATCCAGGTACAATTTTAAACGGTCCGCTGCAACAGTAATTAGCAGCGACAACAGCATGGTGACTTGTGCATCGCTGTACACGTCCTCGATCGCCAAGGCGGAATGATTTGCCATTGCCCTTGAGATCAAAGAGCAAGAACGGAGGGAGGAACCGCAGACGATTATCATCTCCGAATCGCAGGAAGCGTGCCGTTTCTTTTTAAAAGGCCGCCTCCAGATAACTATAAGTAAATTCCTTGGCGAGACATTGACAAACAAATACAGGCTGATCTGGTGTCCAGGACACACAGGCCTGCAGGGAAATGAGAGGACCGACGCTCTTGCTCGAGGGCTCACGAACCGAGCAGAGCCTCGTCCGCACATTCAATCCTTCCAAACACTCCAGGAGGAAACTAGCGAGGAGGACAACGACCCATTCAGAATGGCCCCTCACGAAGTTCTTGCTCACCAGCGAGGCGCGCGACAAAAATATAGCACCCCCCACAAATCATCAGAAGGGGAGGACGCGATTGACCTCCGCAGGATTCAAACGGAAGTTTTTCCCAACCTGCAAAGCTTACATAAAATTTTTCCAACGCTGTATGGGCACGCCTGTCCGTGGTGTAGCGGCTCGCCTTCGCTATATCACATATCGTGGGGATGCCTAAACCGACCACCAAATTTAGATACCTTTTTAGGTCAATACAGGCTCTCTAATACTTTCGAGCAATGGGAGGCACAGCTCGCCAGCTCTGACCCATAGGTACAACTTGCGCTCCTGGGTCACGTTAGGCAGGCGGCAGTAGCCAGTGGAGCCCTGGACTTGGGGCCCCACCCATCGAGCTCATGACCCCTTGTCCCAAACCCTTAATACAGTTCTTCTTCTCCTTCTTCTCGTCTTGGAAGCCTTAACGGACACAGAACAACTTTCTTAAGTAAGCAGAAGACGGCAGCACACTACAGGCAACGTGACTTCATGCATGGCGAGCGCGTATCATATTCTTCGTTTTCTAGCACGCGGCCCTGTAAGAAGTAGAACACATGGCCATTTATCCAACATATTTATGCCACTCAGCTTCATTTACGATTGTGGAGGAACCAACCTAACGTGAAAGACAACCGAAGCTTTCGCCTCAAGCGATAAAGCGTGGCCTTAGAGATTGCAATCCAAATGTCTCTCGTCTTGGAAGCCTTAACGGACACAGAAATACTTTCTCAAGTAAGCAGAAGACGCCGGCACACTACAGGCAACCTGACTTGATGCCTGGGGAGCGCGTATCATTCTCTTCGTTTTCAAGAACGCGGTCCTGTAAGACGTGGAACACACTGCCATTTATCCAACATATTAATGCTGCTCAACATCATTAACGATCTTAGAGAACCAATCTAACGTGAAACACAAACGAAGCTTTCAGCTTAAGGCGGTAAAGTGTGCCCTTTGGGATTCATATCCAAATGTCTCCCGTCTTGGACGCCTAAACGGACACAGAACAAAGACGGCAGCACACTACAGGCAACCTGACTTCACGCATGGCGAGCGCGTATCATTCTCTTCGTTCTCAAGCACGCGGCCCTCTAAGAAGTGAACCACATGGCCATTTATTAAACATATTTATACAGCTCAACTTCATTTACGATCGTGAAGTAACCAAACAAACGTTAATGACGAACGAAGCTTTCAGCTCATGCGGTAAGCGTTGCCTATGAGATTACAATCCAAATGTATCTTGTCTTAGAAGCCTTAACAGCCACAGAAAAACTTTCTCAAGTAAGCGGAAGACGGCAGCACACTACAGGCGACCTGGCTTCATGCATGGCGAGCGCGTATCATTCTCTTCGTTTTCAAGCACGCGGCCCTGTAAGAAGTGGAACACATGGCCATTTATCCAACATATTTATGCCGCTCAACTTCATTTACGATCGAGGAGTAACCAAACAAACGTGAATGACGAACGAAGCTTTCAGCTCATGCGGTAAAGCGTGGCCTTTGAGATTACAATCCAAATGTCTCTCGTCTTGGAATCCTTAACGGACACAAAAATACTTTATGAAGTAAGCGGAAGACGGTAGCACACTACAGGCAACCTGGCTTCATGCATGGCGAGCGCGGATCGTACTCTTCGTTTTAGAGTGCGCGGCCCTTTAAGAAGTGGAACACATGGTCATTTATACAACATATTTATGCCGCTCAACTTCATTTACGATCGAGGAGTAACGAAACAAAAGTGGATCACTAACGAAGCTTTCACCTCATGCGGTAAAGCGTGGCCTTTGAGATTACAATCCAAATGTCTCTCGTCTTGGAATCCTTAACGGACACAAAAATACTTTGAGAAGTAAGCGGAAGAGGGCAGCACACTACAGGCAACCTGGCTTCATGCATGGCGAGCGCGTATCGTACTCTTCATTTACAAGCACGCGGCCATTTAAGAAGTGGAACACATGGTCATTTATACAACATATTTATGCCGCTCAACTTCATTTACGATCGAGGAGTAACGAAACGAAAGTGAATCACGAACGAAGCTTTCAGCTCATGCGGTAAAGCGTGGCCTTTGAGATTGCAGTCCAAATGTCTGTCGTCTTGGAATCCTTAACGGACACAAAAATACTTTCTCAAGTAATCGGAAGACGGCAGCACACTACAGGCAACCTGGCTTCATGCATGGCGAGCGCGTATCGTACTCTTCGTTTTAGAGTGCGCGGCCCTTTAAGAAGTGGAACACATGGCCATTTATACAACATATTTATGCCCCTCAACTTCATTTACGATCGAGTAGTAACAGAAGAAGAAGTGAATCACGAACGGAGCTTTCAGCTCAAGCGGTAAGGCGTGGCCTTAGAGATTACAATCCAAATGTCTGTCGTCTTGAAGCCCTAACGGACACAGAAACACTTTCTGAAGTAAGCGGAAGACGGCAGCACACTACAGGCAACCTGGCTTCATGCATGGCGAGCGCGTATAGACGTCAGACTCTGCCCAGGCGGCGCTGCGAAAAACGCCGCCACCAGCGCTCTCATCGCCGCCCTGGCCATAACTGGGTAGTGCAAAGAGAGCCGTCCGCAAGTGAATGTACATACGCCATGTACAGAACCCCCCCTCTTTCGTTCAATCAAGGACCTGGAAAGCTTCTTCCGTCAATCCACCCTCGCTTAAGAAAAGTAGGGAGCTCATCAAAGAGAAATGCGGCTACAATGCAAAAGGTGTTTTAGTTATTTCGGCGTGCTGCAACTCGCATGTGTAAGCATCGCATGATATCGAGTTCGACGCACTCCGACGTGCGTTCTGTACCGCCTAAATGCGTTAAATTTGCGCATATACATAATGTCAAAGCGATGAAGTACGTACACAAGCAAGGTTTCTTACGATCAGCGGCACAAAGCTCGCTTTATCAGGCACGAATGGCCATGGTGATTTTCGCCTTTGCAGTTGCATTCTCCATCTATCTCTCGCTTCCTGTGCGTTGAACTTGTATTACGCGTACTGTTGACGATCGCCTTCCGTTTGTATACACTGCAAATGGGGATACGTGCGTGTCCACTTTCTCGGTGTACAACGAATGGCAAAACCGTGGCCTCCGAGATAGCTCCGGCAATCGCGGAGACCACGGGCAAGAAAAACCTGACGGTGGTCACGACCAACATTTTGCGATTGTATGACGCACGTGTTAGCATTTGCTAGTTAAAGCCGGAACTTTGAACCTTCGATGCGTACGTGCGCGATGCTGTGTGATGACGACCAGTTCAGATTATGGGTGGTCGCGGAGTGCGCGATGTTTATCGCGCGCTTCACCAGTCTGCATTTAACTGCTGCATGGCGCGCACCGTGGTCTGAGGCTCTGCTGAGCTTCATAGCCAAGGTTACTACGGTTCTACGACAAGGCTACTCAAAACACCAACATGAGACCCACATTATCACACTTTCTCATGCGACCGGCTGTGGAGAACGCGAGTAATTCGCTTACCCAACACGTTCGCAACGGCCCGTATCCAAAGCTCTCGCCGTTCTGCTTCGTGCAACAGCTGTGGTAATCGGTAAAACTGAAGTCCTTTACGTCCGTGGCAATTCACAACTCAACAGTAGTGTCGACTGAGGCCTTTCTTCGTAGCGCGCGGAGCTGTTGCGTCTGCTCTTGTTTTCGCCGTCGTTCTGGCACGCACTTCATGGCGGTTCGGTTGCGCGCCCGACTAGCGTAGAGGCATTCGTAGCTCTTTTTCTGAGTGTTCAATGCACCAACACACCAAATATTTAGGGTAATCGTTGTTTCCAACTCGCTAGTTGCACCTGGTTGCACAGCAAACTGTGCAAGGGAGCCGGGCTTTGCACTACCCAAAACTGCTCCGACAGGTGGCGCTACGTGTCTGCAAAACTCCAGAGTCTGACGTCCATCGTACTCTTCGTTTTAGAGTGCGCGGCCCTTTAAGAAGTGGAACACATGGCCATTTATACAACATATTTATGCCCCTCAACTTCATTTACGATCGAGTAGTAACAGAACAAGAAGTGAATCACGAACGAAGCTTTCAGCTCAAGCGGTAAGGCGTGGCCTTAGAGATTACAATCCAAATGTCTGTCGTCTTGAAGCCCTAACGGACACAGAAACACTTTCTCAAGTAATCGGAAGACGGCAGTACACTACAGGCAATCTGACTTCCTGCATGGCGAGCGCGTATCATACTCTGCGTTTTCAAATACGCGGCCCTTTAAGAAGTGGAGCACATGGCCATTATCCAACAGATTTACGCCGCTAAAAGTCATTTACGATCGAGGAGTAACTTAACAAAAGTGAATCACGAACGAAGCTTTCAGCTCATGCGGTAAAGCGTGGCCTTTGAGATTGCAATCCAAATGTCTCTCGTCTTGGAATCCTTAACGGACACAAAAATACTTTCTGAAGTAAGCGGAAGACGGCAGCACACTACAGGCAACCTCACTTCATGCATGGCGAGCGCGTATCATACTCTTCGTTTTCAAGCACGCGGCCCTGTAGGAAGTGGAACACATGGCCATTTATACAACATATTTCTGCCGCTCAACTTCATTTACGATCGAGGAGTAACCAAACAAAAGTGAATCACGAACGAAGCTTTCAGCTCATGCGGTAAAGCGTGGCCTTCGAGATTGCAATCCAAATGTCTGTCGTCTTGGAATCCTTAACGGACACAAAAATACTTTCTGAAGTAAGCGGAAGACGGCAGCACGCTACAGGCAACCTGACTTCATGCATGGCGAGCGCGTATCGTACTCTTCATTTACAAGCACGCGGCCATTTAAGAAGTGGAACACATGGTCATTTATACAACATATTTATGCCGCTCAACTTCATTTACGATCGAGGAGTAACGAAACAAAAGTGAATCACTAAGGAAGCTTTCAGCTCATGCGGTAAAGCGTGGCCTTTGAGATCACAATACAAATGTCTCTCGTCTTGGAATCCTTAACGGACACAAAAATACTTTCTGTAGTAAGCGGAAGACGGCAGCACAATACAGGCAACCTGGCTTCATGCATGGCGAGCGCGTATCGTACTCTTCGTTTTAGAGTGCGCGGCCCTTTAAGAAGTGGAACACATGGCCATTTATACAACATATTTATGCCCCTCAACTTCATTTACGATCGAGTAGTAACAGAACAAGAAGTGAATCACGAACGGAGCTTTCAGCTCAAGCGGTAAGGCGTGGCCTTAGAGATTACAATCCAAATGTCTGTCGTCTTGAAGCCCTAACGGACACAGAAACACTTTCTCAAGTGATCGGAAGACGGCAGTACACTACAGGCAATCTGACTTCCTGCATGGCGAGCGCGTATCATACTCTTCGTTTTCAAGCACGCTTCCCTTTAAAGGAGTCCTGACACAAAAATTTTCGCCCCGCGTTTTTTTGTTGCAATGTGTTGCTGGGGGCCTGTTAGTCATAACACGGCACATCGTTTGCTGCAGCGCGCGACAAATGATTAATTACAAGCTCCTCATTACCGACACAGCATCAGTTTCGGTTTGACAGAGCTCCAAAAACCTCAAGCCGCCGGGTGCAACTTTCACCACCTAGCGAGTGAAACGCTCGGTCACGGAGCACACAGAACAGTGACGCACTTCCGCGCGGTCTGCATCGTCTGCTTGCATTCGCTTGTCACCCATGCTGCGTGATGTCGTCGCCGTTATCGTCCTCGCTGTCGTCGTCGGGCTCATCGTCATTTTCTTGCGACGGGGATGTAAGGAATTTACGACGGGGCGAATCACTTCAGGTTTGACCCGCTGGCGAGGAGTGCTTCGTCGGGAAGCGGCAACGATACCAGCGACGACGACCACGATGAACTTCGCGTCGGCAATGTACTATGGTAAGACCCGACACATTCGTGCACAAATGTTCTGCAGGCAATTCATTTAGCCAAAGTACGTTCGCTTTTTCTACGTTCAATATCCGATTGAATCACTTGATAACATTGTGATCCCCTTCAAGTTGTTGGTGCCGAAGAAAGCTAGGTAACACCAGAGCACCAGACGTGAGCGATGCACAGGGTGGAGACGGAAGACCCATGTACGCCAAGTCCGGCGCCTGTGTGATAAAGCAATGCGCCTCGAAATGGAGCCCGCAAACGCAACTGTTCTGCACGGGGGACCAGTCCTGATACTCCTGACGTCCACAAGCGCACACGAACTCGATCCACTTCTGCCGCCGAGGTTCGTCGCGGGGAAACGTATGCAGCGATACCCCTGATCCCGACTTCGACGTGCAGAAGGAAACGGCGTAGAAGGATTTCGGCATTGTGGCCTGTCACTGCAGCCCAGGCAGCACAGGGAAATCAAGAAGTCCTTGGGAGCAGGAAACGGGAAAGCTGCAGTGTCGCCAAACACAAAACTTTCAACGCGTGCGCCGCGGCAGCGCCTCCTCTTGGCCGCGGCCACACACTCGCGAGCAGCCGCCGAGCTAGCCGAGCAGTCACCAACAGCGCAGGGGCGAGAGCGCCAAAACAGAAATGGCGGCTACGACGTCATCATAATCTGTTTTACCGGGAAGTAGGGGGGTCACCTCGGGTCACCTCCGAGGGTGTCAATGCCGCCAGGTGCGGCCTAGAATGCTGGATCGCGCACGCGAACTTCAAAATTCATATAAAATACCTTCCAAGCTTTATTCGCTGTCGATATTTTGCAGATGGTACACGCATGTACACGGGAATCGATCCAGCAGGCTATCTCGGCCGCGAAATTTTCTGTCAGTACCCCTTTAAGAAGTGGAGCACATGGCTATTTATCCAACATATTTACGCCGCTCAACGTCATTTACGATCGAGGAGTAACCAAACAAAAGTGAATCACGAACGAAGCTTTCAGCTCATGCGGTAAAGCGTGGTCTTTGAGATTACAATCCAAATGTCTCTCGTCTTGGAATCCTTAACGGACCCAAAAATACTTTCTGAAGTAAGCGGAAGACGGCAGCACGCTACAGGCAACCTGACTTCATGCATGGCGAGCGCGTATCATACTCTTCGTTTTCAAGCACGCGGTCCTGCAAGAAGTGGAACACATCGCCATTTATACAACATATTTATGCCGATTAACTTTATTTACGATCGAGGAGTAACCAAACAAAAGTGAATCACGAACGAAGCTTTCAGCTCATGCGGTAAAGCGTGGCCTTTGAGATTGCAATCCAAATGTCTTTCGTCTTGAAATCCTTAACGGACACAAAAAAAAAAATTCAAGGACACTTTGTACATTCCAAAGTGTGTTCGGCGAAAGCGTGTGGCCATTCCACTGACGGAAATATGGACGGAAAGACCGACGGACGGACAGACGGACGGACGGACGGACAGACGGACATCTGGACGGACGGACGGACATCCCGATGGACGGATGGACAGACGGACATCCGGACGGACGGACGGACGGACAGACGGACGGACATCCATACGGACGGACGGACAGACGGACATCCGTACGGACGGACGGACGGATGGACGGACATCCGGATGGACGGACGGACGGACGGACATCCGTACGGACGGACGGACAGACGGACATGCGGACGGACGGACAGACGGACATCCGGACTTACGCACGGACATCCGGTGGACGGACGGACAGACGGACATCCGGACGGACGGACGGAAGGACAGACGGACATCCGGACGGACGGACGGGCGGACATCCAGATGGACGGACGGACAGACGGACATCCGGACAGACGGACGGACGGACGGACGGACATCCGTATGGACGGACGGACAGACGGACATCCGGACGGACGGACAGACGGACATCCGGACGGACAGACGGACATCCGGACGGACGGACGGACGGACATCCGGACGGACAGACGGACATCCGGACGGACGGACATCCGTACGGACGGACGGACACCCGGACGGACGGACGGACGAACGGACGGACACCCGGATGGAGGGACGGACAGACGGACGGACGAACGGACGGACAGACGGGCGGACGGAGGGAAAGACAGACGGACATCCGGACGGACGGACGGAGAGACGGACACCCGGTCGGACGGACGGACGGACGGACAGACAGACAGACAGACGGACGGACGGACGGACGGACAGACAGACAGACAGACAGACAGACAGACTGACAGACAGACGGACGGACGGACGGACGGACACCGGACAGACGGACGGACGGACACCGGACGGACGGACACCGAACGGACGGACCCCGGACGGACACCGGACGGACACCGGACGACACCGGACGGACCCCGGACAGACACCGGACGGACGGACGCCGGACGGACGGACACCGGACGGACGGACCCCGGACGGACACCGGACAGACGGACGAACGGACACAGGACGGACGCACACCGGACGGACACCGGACGGCACCGGACGGACGGACCCCGGACGGACACCGGACGACACCGGATGGACGGACCCCGGACGGACAACGGACGACACCGAACAGACGGACCCCGGACGGACACCGGACGACACCGGACGGACGGACCCCGGACGGACAACGGAAGGACGGACCCCGGACGGACAACGGACGACACCGGACAACACCGGACGGACGGACGGACGGACGGACGGACACCGGACGGACGGACAGCGGACGGACGCGAGCATGAGACATCAAAGGCTTTCGCCTTAATACTTTCTGAAGTAAGCGTAAGACGGCAGCCCACTACAGGCAACCTGACTTCATGCATGGCGAGCGCGTATCATACTCTTCGTTTTCAAGCACGCGGCCCTGTAGGAAGTGGAACACATGGCCATTTATACAACATATTTATGCCGCTCAACTTCATTAACGATCGAGGAGTAACCAAACAAAAGTGAATCACGAACGAAGCTTTCAGCTCATGCGGTAAAGCGTGGCCTTTGAGATTACAATCCAAATGTCTCTCGTCTTGGAATCCTTAACGGACACAAAAATACTTTCTGAATACGAAAGACGGCAGCACGCTACAGGCAACCTGACTTCATGCATGGCGAGCGCGTATCATAATCTTCGTTTTCAAGCACGCGGTTTCACTGTAACGCGGTTCTGCAAGAAGTGGAACACATGGCCATTTATACAACATATTTATGCCGATTAACTTTATTTACGATCGAGGAGTAACCAAACAAAAGCGAATCACGAACGACGCTTTCCCATGAAACGGTAAAGCGTGTCCTTTGAGACTACAATCCATATGTATCTCGGCTTGGCAGCCTTAACGGACACGGAAATACTTTCTCAAGTAAGCGGAAGACGGCAGCACACTACAGGCAACCTGACTTCATGCATGGCGAGCGCGTATCAACTCTTCGTTTTCAAGCACGCGGCCCTCTAACAAGTGCTACACGTGGCCATTTATCGAATATATTTATGCTGCTCAACTTCATTTACGATCGAGGAGTAACCAAAGTGAATGACTAACGAAGCTTTCAGCTCATGCGGTAAAGCGTGGCCTTTGAGATTGCAGTCCAAATGTCTGTCGTCTTGGAATCCTTAACGGACACAAAAATACTTTCTGAAGTAAGCGGAAGACGGCAGCACGCTACAGGCAACCTTAGAGTGCCTCGATGCGCGCGCCCCCGCTTAGAGTGTGGCCATTCTTTGAAAGGGTCGACGCCGCCTCGCCTCGCGCGTCCGCCATGTTTTACCCCACGCCGTGCTCTTTTTTAAGCGTGCACGCGGCGCCGCCGCCTTGTCGCCCGTCTGATTCGTCGCGAGTACCGCAAGATGACTGGATGTCGCGTGCCACAGTGCACGAACCATTCTAGGAATGGATGGAAGATGTTTTCTTTGAATACTTTTATGGACAATGATAATAAAGCGTGACAAGTGGCAGCCGACGAGTGTCTCTCGTCTACGCAGCGCGAGTATTGCAAGCACGTCGGGTACTTTTGGGATGATTTTTAAAACGGCGTGTATATTACTAGCAACGCCATTACAAGTTATGTGTGTGGTTTTGACTGCGTGTTGGTGCCTCGAACGTTGAGAACCGTTCTCCTAAATTTGGCGTTGTTTTCAGGGTGTGATTGGAAATCGTACTTTCGCTGTCGCGGGCATCTCCTTCTTCTTCTTTTTTTTTTTTTTTTTTTTGATGCATGAACGTGTGATTACGAATATTGTCGCGTCTGTAATGAACTGCAACTAGTCACTCCGAGTTGTGTTTTCTTGCGGAACAAGAACGACAAATAGAAAACAAATTTTTTTTTCGTTATCCGGTGGAATAATTTTCCAGAATTACCTCCCTGAAGGAACGCTTTTTGTGTACCATACACGGTCATTAATTTCAACGCGCAATTTGCGGCGCTGAAAAAAATGGCTGCAGATCCACGAAGTGAATGCTGATGACGGAGCGAAGCTAGGTCCTAAGGCGCATAATGTCTACGTTGAAGTCGCCGACTAGTATAAAGGACGGACTGATATGGACAGACGCACGCACAGATGGACGGACGGACGTATCCACGGACGTACGGAGGGATGGACGCACGGATAGATACACGGACGGATGGACGCACGCACGGACGGACAGATGGATGGACGGGGGGGGACGGACAGATGCACGGATGGACGCCCGGATGGATGGACAGAGTATGGTCTATGTTTAAATCATATGCGCGCTATGAACGCTCTTTGTACGGTATATGTAACAGCTAGGCCCGTAGCCAGGAATTTTTTTCGGGGGGGGGGGGGGGGGGGGTCACTTGCGAAAAACACCCATTTTCACTATTCATTTTATTTATTTTCGGTAAAACAACCCCCCTCCATGAGAATTTCGGGGGGGGGGGGGGGCTAGCCCCCCCTTTCCCACCTGGCTACGGGCCTGGTAACAGCTGTGTTTCGGTCCGACAACGGACATCGTGAGAGCCTAAGGAGCTTCGCTCCTAAAAACGGAATCATCACAGAGTAGAGTCGTTTCCGCTGCGATCGCT
Organism: Rhipicephalus appendiculatus; assembly: GCA_030522465.1. Classification (NCBI taxonomy): domain Eukaryota; kingdom Metazoa; phylum Arthropoda; class Arachnida; order Ixodida; family Ixodidae; genus Rhipicephalus; species Rhipicephalus appendiculatus. The sequence goes on from JALIZH010009289.1 coordinate 18,104, forward strand.
AAACGACATTGTGATGCTTACCGCATTTTCGCTGGTGTTTTCTCGAAATGGGAAATACAGCCGTATTTTAAATAGGCATTCAATAGGAGGACACGAGGACGAATATATCCGGCAATCGGTCACATAAAACAGTAGCCTCAGAACCTGCGCGCGAATTCTATTCGCTTTAAGATTTAGCTAAACAGCCAGTAATTTAAATCTTCGGGTTCTCACGTCAGCAAATTTATCACTGCTTATGCATGTTGGGAAATGCTGTGTGTATGCGGTGTAAACATAAATAAATAAATAAATAAACATATACATCCGCAAAGTATAAAAGTGAATAGTGATGCCTCCAGCTCTGTGATCCAAAGCAGCTGTGCACAACTCAGCCGCAGCCAGCGGCCGCGCCGGCGGTGAGGGTCATTACGTCCTGCAACACCTTTAGGCGTGACACATTCGCTTACTTGCTGTGATACGTGCCTACAAACCTATAACTAGCAACATCCGTGAATGATTATGCGTTTGCGAAGGCAAGTCCAGCCCAAAGTGTCTTTACTCGTGAGCAAAAGGCTGCGAATACGCGCGCTGGCAGTGCGCGCATTGACGATTGGGATCAGTAATGGCGACCGCTGTAGCAGACGACGCGCTTGTCTCCACCCTGAACGGAGCGGAGGCGAACGAGTTCATCGAGGCACTCTAGGCAACCTGACTTCATGCATGGCGAGCGCGTATCATACTCTTCGTTTTCAAGCACGCGGTCCTGCAAGAAGTGGAACACATGGCCATTTATACAACATATTTATGCCGATTAAATTTATTTACGATCGAGGAGTAACCAAACAAAAGTGAATCACGAAAGACGCTTTCCCCTGAAACGGTAAAGCGTGTCCTTTGAGACTACAATCCATATGTATCTCGGCTTGGCAGCCTTAACGGACACGGAAATACTTTCTCAAGTAAGCGGAAGACGGCAGCACACTACAGGCAACCTGACTTCATGCATGGCGAGTGCGTATCAACTCTTCGTTTTCAAGCACGCGGCCCTCTAACAAGTGCTACACGTGGCCATTTATCGAATATATTTATGCTGCTCAACTTCATTTACGATCGAGGAGTAACCAAAGTGAATGACTAACGAAGCTTTCAGCTCATGCGGTAAAGCGTGGCCTTTGAGATTACAATCAATATGTCTCTCGTCTTGGAAGCGTTAACGGACACAGAAATACTTTATCAAGTAAGCGGAAGACGGCAGCACGCTACAGGCAACCTCACTTCATGCATGGCGAGCGCGGATCGTACTCTTCGTTTTAGAGTGCGCGGCCCTTTAAGAAGTGGAACACATGGTCAATTATACAACATATTTATGCCGCTCAACTTCATTTACGATCGAGGAGTAACCAAACAAAAGTCAATCACGAACGAAGGTTTCAGCTCATGCGGTAAAGCGTGGCCTTTGAGATTGCAGTCCAAATGTCTGTCGTCTTGGAATCCTTAACGGACACAAAAATACTTTCTGAAGTAAGCGGAAGACGGCAGCACGCTACAGGCAACCTGACTTCATGCATGGCGAGCGCGTATCATACTCTTCGTTTTCAAGCACGCGGTCCTGCAAGAAGTGGAACACATGGTCAATTATACAACATATTTATGCCGCTCAACTTCATTTACGATCGAGGAGTAACCAAACAAAAGTGAATCACGAACGAAGCTTTCAGCTCATGCGGTAAAGCGTGTCCTTTGAGACTACAATCCAAATGTATCTCGGTTTGGCAGCCTTAACGGACACGGAAATACTTTCACAAGTAAGCGGAAGACGGCGGCACACTACAGGCAACCTGACTTCATGCATGGCGAGTGCGTATCAACTCTTCGTTTTCAAGCACGCGGCCCTCTAACAAGTGCTACACGTGGCCATTTATCGAATATATTTTTGCTGCTCAAATTCATTTACGATCGTGGCAGAACCAACTAAATGTGAATGACGAACGAAGCTGTCAGCTCATGCCGTAAAGCGCGGCCTGTGAGATTACAATCCAAATGTCTCTCGTCTTGGAAGCCTGAACGAACACGGAAATACTTTCTCAAGTAAGCGGAAGACGGCAGCATGCTACAGGCAACCTGACTTCATGCATGGCGAGCTCGTATCATACTCTTCGTTTTCAAGCACGCGGTCCTGTAAGAAGTGGAACACATGGCCATTTGAGCAGCATTAATATATTCGATAAATGGCCATGTGTTCCACTTCTTACATGGCTGCGTGCTTGAAAACGAAGAGTATGATACGCCTGCGCAATGCATGAAGTCAGGTTGCCTGTAGTGTGATGCCGTCTTCCTCTGACTTGAGAAAGTATTTCTGTCGCCGTTAACGCTTCCAAGACGGCAAACATTTGGTTTGTAATCTCTAAAGCCACGCATTACGGCCTTGCGCTGAAAGCTTCGGTTGTCGCTCACGTTTGTTTGGTTACTCCACGTTCGTAAACGAAGTTGAGCGGCATAAATATGTTGGATAATTGGCCATGTGTTGCACTTCTTACAAGGCGGCGTGCTTGAAAACGAAGAGTATGATACGCGCTCCCCATGCGTGAAGTCAGGTTGCCTGTAGGGTGCTGCCGTCTTCTGCTTACTCGAGAAAGTATTTCAGTGTCCGTTAAGGCTTCCAAGACGAGATACTTGGATTGCAATCTCTAAGGCCACTCTTTACCGCTTGATCTGAAAGCTTCGTTCGTCATTCACGTTTACTTGGTTCCGCCTAGATCGTAAATGAATTTGAGCCGCATAAATATATTGGATAAATGGCCATGTGTTCCACTTCTTACAGGGCAGCGTGATTGAAAACGAAAAGTATGATACGCGATCGACATGCATGAAGCCAGGTCGCCTGTAGTGTGCTGCCGTCTTCCGCGTACTTGAGAAAGTATTTCTGTGTTCGTTAATGCTTCCAAGACGGCAGACAATGGGTTTGTAATCTCTAAGGCCACGCTTTACGGCCTCGTGCTGAACGCTTCGGTTGTCGTTGACGTTAGTATGGTTACTATACGATCGCTAATGAAGTTGAGCGGCATAAATATGTTGGATAATTGGCCATGTGTTGCACTTCTTACAAGGCGGCGTGCTTGAAAACGAAGAGTATGATACGCGCTCGCCATGCATGAAGTCAGGTTGCCTGTAGTGTGCTGCCGTCTTCTGCTTGCTCGAGAAAGTATTTCAGTGTCCGTTAAGGCTTCCAAGACGAGATACTTGGATTGCAATCTCTAAGGCCACTCTTTACCGCTTGATCTGAAAGCTTCGTTCGTCATTCACGTTTACTTGGTTCCGCCTAGATCGTAAATGAATTTGAGCCGCATAAATATATTGGATAAATGGCCATGTGTTCCACTTCTTACAGGGCAGCGTGATTGAAAACGAAAAGTATGATACGCGATCGACATGCATGAAGCCAGGTCGCCTGTAGTGTGCTGCCGTCTTCCGCGTACTTGAGAAAGTATTTCTGTGTTCGTTAACGCTTCCAAGACGGCAGACATTGGGTTTGTAATCTCTAAGGCCACGCTTTACGGCCTCGTGCTGAACGCTTCGGTTGTCGTTGACGTTAGTTTGGTTACTCTGCGATCGTTAATGAAGTTGAGCGGCATAAATATGTTGGATAATTGGCCATGCGTTGCACTTCTTACAGGGCCGCGTGCTTGAAAACAAAGAGTATGATACGCGCTCGCCATGCATGACGTCACGTTGCCTGTAGTGTGCTGCCGTCTTCTGCTTACTCGAGAAAGTATTTCAGTGTCCGTTGAGGCTTCCAAGACGAGATATTTGGATTGCAGTCTCTAAGGCCACGCTTTACCGCTTGATCTGAAAGCTTCGTTCGTCATTCACGTTTACTTGGTTCCGCCGCGATCGTCAATGAATTTGAGCCGCATATATGTATTGGATAAATGGCCATGTGTTCCACTTCTTACAGGGCAGCGTGATTGAAAACGAAAAGTATGACACGCGCTCGACATGCATGAAGCCAGGTCGCCTGTAGTGTGCTGCCGTCTTCCGCTTACTTGAGAAAGCATTTCTGTGTCCGTTAAGGCTTCCAAGACGAGCGACATTTAGATTGTAACCTCAAAGGCCACGCTTTACCGTATGAGCTCAAAGCTTCGTTCGTCATTCACTTTTGTTTTGTTACTTTGCGATCGTTAATTTCCAGAGCCCTCCTCTACGGTGTTTCTCACAATCATATCGCGGTTTTCGAACGTTAAATCCAGCAATTATGAATAAAAACATCAAGCAGTTCTCATGTAAAGCTATTAAACCAAACATTGGTGAATTCGAACACGGCGGAGCAAGAAGAAACGAAATATACTAAAAAAAATTACAGCATATCCACGGAGTGAATGATGATGAGTGGGCGAAGCTCCGGAGGTTCATTGGTAAACCGTGAATCTTCCGTGAAATTCGCCCAGTACATCATCAAAGACGTGACAAACACTGTGTGTATATATACAGGAAATTTATATTTTATTCGTGAGCTGTGATTTTCCGTTTTGTTTTCAATTCTTCGTTGGTCGTGGTTACCATTTACATAAGCCGTGGCTTCCGTTCCCCCCTTAATTATAACGGCTTTATGGTCGGTGAAATGGAGGGAGGGCGGTTCCTGGATGGGTCGTAGTGGAAAGTTTGCAAAGACGAGATCGATGCAGGTTCCTCGGATGGTGGTTGGTTGCATGTGGTCAAACGATATGCATGTGAGACCATATCGCGATGCCATGTGTTGTATGAGCCAACTGTTTTCAGTGATGTCAACGTTAAGGTCACCCACCAGTAGGGTAACGGGACACGCTTATTCTTCATCGTCATCGTCACCGTGGGTACATTCCTTGCGCTGTGCCGTGATGGCAGCGTCATCGTCATCACACAGGGGTGGCTACTACGACAACGACGACGACGCCGGACCAGCCTACGCCCTAAGGAGCTTCGCCCCTAAAAAACGGACGCATTGCGCGTAAGAGTTATCGCGTCTAGCCATCTAGCCTGGAGTGCAGCAACTTGTGCGACGCCGCACGTCTAGAAACACTGTCGATTCATTTACAGGGCTGATCGCTGTCTTCGATATTTAATGTGTGCCTGCGAGGTGCTGCTGCTTTCTGCTTACTTGATAATGTATTTCTGTGCCCGTTTTAGCCTCGAAGCAGGGAGACGTTGGGATTGTAATTTCAAAGGCCACGCTATACCGCATGAGCTGAAAGCTTCGTTCGTCATTCACGTTTGTTTGGTTATTCCTCGATCGTAAATGAAGTTGAGCTGTACAAATATACTCCATAAATGGCCATGTGTTCCACTTCTTACAGGGACGCGTGCATGAAAACGAAGGGTATAATACGCGCTCGCCTAAAGTCCCTAGATTTTTCTCTTTTACTTAAGTACGGACAACTGCCTCCTCTCCCGGCACCCTTCCACACGCATCCGGCGTTTGCCGCCATCTTCTTCCTAACTTGGAAGATTTACCAAGCCATGTATGTCTAAGTGCATTAGACACGCATCTTTCAGCAGACAATATGCTAACACTACGCGCCTTTCTCCTCCCGTCGTTCCCACGTCGTTAGTGAGAGGGGGAATGCGTTTCACCAGGTGCTGGAAAAGAGTTAGGAAGAACATGGCTACCGAAAACAAGCTCTAGCCAATGATATCGTCACGTGGTTGTGACGTGGATGAAGGCCGAACTTGTTGCTGGGAAACCGAAAGTGAAACTACAGCAAGCAATGCACGCTGTGCACTGATACACTGATAGCGGCGAACAGAGCGTCGACCGTCGAAAAACTGATCATCGTTGGAGCGCGCCGGCTTTTATTTATCACGCGTCGAACATTCTAGCCTTATAACTGGTCGCCGCGCCAGCTCTAGAATATTCTTGAGTGTTCATGTGCTGTGCGCAATGTTAAGAAAACGATCTACTACAACGTGAAGCTTCTCGAACACTGAGGCGTGGTCTGCGCCGAGCATTGCTCATAATCTTTGTGGGTTTAAACAGATCAGATCAAAATAACACGCGTGGCAATGCCCCCCTCTGAAAAAGCATCGTCCCGATGCTTTAAAACAGAACATGGAAAAAAAATGCATGTAACAATAAATAACAGCAATAAAGCAAGTAAAAACTAGAGACCGCAGGTCCCTTAACGCGCATGGAACGGTTTAAGGCGCACCACATGCACGACCTCGGGACGACCGCGGCCTCACTGAGAGTTCGAGATGCCATCCGGGACAACCTCGTAGTCTAGTGCTCCGAGACGTCTAAGCACCCTATACGGTCCGAAGTGTCGTCGCAGAAGTTTTTCACTCAGTCCACGTCGTCGTATCGGTGTCCAGACCCAGACACGGTCACCGGGCTGGTATTCTGCATGGCGTCGTCGAAAGTTGTAGCGATGACTGTCGCTCTTTTGTTGGCACTGGATGCGCAGACGGGCCAGTTGTCGGGCTTCTTCGGCGCGTGAGGTACACGGCGACGTCGATGTTTTCCTAATCGGTGACGTTCGGTAACATGTCGTCGAGCGTCGTTGCCGGGCTCCTTCCGTAGACCTACTTGTACGGCGTCATCTGCGTCATTTCTTGGACGGCCGTATTGTATGCGAAGGTCACGTAACGAAGTATTGCATCCCACGTGTTGTGCTCGACGTCGACGTACATGGCCAGCATATCGGCGATCGTCTTATTAACCCTTTCAGGGTCGAATTTTTTCGCGAAATGCGTGCCAAAAATGTGTAATTTTGTTATTGTTGAAATAAATTCTTCAGACCATTCTATTTAAGAACAAATTGTCTAAAAATTTTTTTCGTGACCGTAAATTGACAAAACAATTATTTTGTGTTGTTACATACACATGGTTTATTCATAGTAACATCAAGCAAAATCCTAAACAAAAACACTTTTACGATGTCTTATAAATAAAAATATGCATTATAATAAACATAGCTCCCAGACATACAAAAATAAGCGCACCAGAGTACTTTTCTGGTAAAAAAAATGTTTTTCCTCTAAAACTAAACCCTGGGAAACTGTCACTTTTGATCTGATCCGGATCGTCACACCGCACACGCTTTCAAGATGTCGCTCCTTCATCATCATCTGAGTCTGACCTCGTAAGTAAATCCTCGCCTGACGAACTGACATCCAATGAATCAGATCCGGCACTTGGGGAATAATCCACATCAGAAGAATCGCCGCCCGACCCCCTAGCACCATAGCAACCGGCGCGAGCTTCCGCAGCGTAGGCGAACTGCGTGAGTGAGCGCACAGGAGAAAACTGTGCGGTTGTGCGCCCGTCCGAAAGCAAAACGAGTGAAAAAGCTGTAATAATCTTTCGTCTTATCGCCAACGAGACGGAGTTAGTTTTTCCGAGCTCCCTAAACAGGAAACTCAACCACGGTGGCAAGGTTTGAGTAATTTAGCTCCTCCCGAAACAGATGTAATCGCGCCTCGAGGAGCAATAAACGAGAGAGACACAAGCGGTCACCCTTTGAGAGATTAAAAATCAGACAGCCATCAGCTTTGCGGGCGCGAGAAGCGATAACCAACCGAAGGACGAAACCGAAACCAGCCGCACGGCATGCGCGCGTTCAGGTGTGCAAGCGAAAGCCGCCGCGCCGCTTTGGAAAGCAAAAAAGCAACAGAGACATCGGCGCGTGAAAAAAATTCCACGTGTTCCGAAGTGTGGCAGCACATGTCAGGCAAGAGAAGTGATCGAAAAAAGGCGTGCGTTTTAAACCAGCCGCGCCGCGGCCCTGCTCGAAGGCGCAAGCGGCTACCGGCGTGCCACGTTGCCAAGTATAAAAAAACGTGGTTGATCCCTCCATCATAGGAATCGGTATAACACGAAAGTGAAATGTCTCCTTACGGAAGTAGTTGAATGTTTACTCTACATTGTTATAAGATAGCTTGAACAACGTCTATTAGTGTATGACAATTATAGCAGCGTTTCACGTGGATGCATGCACGTTGACGCTTGGTGGCACATCTGTATCCCGACGACTAACGTCCATGATTAATGATTAAACAGACCCTTGTGGTCATAGATGCTTGTGGTAGCTATACGGTGAGAGCGGAATTAGAGAAAGCGGTGCGACAGCCAGAACAGCGTCACTCATTGGACGCCGAACTTGGACTAAGGTCGCCTACTCGCGGCGTGTTAGAGTTATTGAACAACGCTGTCCGACCAGAGGGAAACGCAACGCGCGTCGAGTCTTCCCCGTTGGCCGGCTGCGGTTTTTCGCGGGGCGAGCTTAAGTTGGGAACGCGAAGCTACGGCCACGCAACGCGCTCGCGCGTTGCAGAGCAATTTTTGGTATGGACGGATGCTCTGATCGAGGCCGATGCTAGGGGTAAGGTCGCCACCTGGCAGTGTGTTAACGCGTTGACAAAATTGCACTTTTCCTATTTGAAACGCGCCGAATGGGATGGACGCGTAGAAACGACGCTTTGAAAGAACTAATTGTGAATTTCACTGTCATGATGCATTAATTCACTTTAGCAAGAGCACTGTGCGAGGACAGTGGTAGATATAAAAGGCTTTTTTTTAACGCCTACAGAGTATGTGACATGCCAGACGGAACCATATCCATGTCATTGAGGTCAACGGCGTCGAAGTTACGGACAATGACAACATAGGACGGGCGTTTCGCAAACACTATGAGGCGCTCTTTGCTGTCACGCCCATTGATACAGAAGTATGTATTCGTCACATCCATTGATTATCTCACACGCTATAAAACTTGGGAAGTAGGTAGGGCGTCGACGCTCTTTCTACGGCTGCCAATAAGCTAGGTCATGGGGTAGTGACGTTGAAGGCATCAGTTGGCGCGTTCAACTAGAAACTATTTATTGCGACGAACTTATGCCCGGAAAATTCAAGAGTCAATGTATGAGCAATACACGCTGTAGGCTGATAGCGGCGATAAGAGCGCCGGTCGTCGGTAATCTGATTATCGCTGGAAAGCGTCGTCTTCTATACACCAGTCATAAAACGTCCTAGCGTCATCAGGGGTGCTCGCGTAAGCTCTAGAATAAACTTGACTGTCTGCGTCCTGCGTGTAATCTTGAGATAAATGTCTCAACAGATCACGACACCTCCCAAACATTGCGACGCAGCCTGTGCCGAGCGTTGCTAACAGTTTTTATCGATAAAACCTGAATGTATCATATTAAAGCAAGAAACGCGCTTGGCAATATGTGCCACCATGCGCAGCAATAATGAGCTAGTGGACTCACAAAGGGCGGAAAAACATTCGTTTTGTAAACCACAGGAAGAAGTTTTTTTTTCTAATTCCCGCAGAGGTGTAGTACACAACGTTCCATCTAGCTGCGGTTGCTTTTACACAGGGAGGCGGGTCATTGTATCAAGCGGATATTACGGGGCATCAAGGGTCGTTAACCTGAGTCTCCGCATCGAATCCATCTTTTCATTTTTGAGAGTGTAAATGCACGGCAAAATTCGGATAATATGCAGTGCTGCAGATGCACAAGAGTAAATAACTGTGCCTCGTGCTCGAGGCGTGGCATGTAGAAAGTAGTAGATAGCAGAGTAAACCAGCATAAAGAGTTGAAATGCCTGACTAGCTATAAATGACAGTCACGTAGAGAACTTTTCATGGCAAGACCCTTTATGTCTTTTTCGGAGAGACGTGCTCTCCAAAACTGATTAAACGTGTTTCTTTAAAGAGAGTTACATATGTGAGAGTTATATCTGGTGAGCAAGAACAGGGGAATATCTCTTTTTTTGTGAAGTGTGTGTTGTCGCCACTGCACTACTATTCACTACATAAGCCTGGTCTCACAGTGACGTAGACACTATTCCTCTTTCGAATCCAGGGATCGGTGCACAACGTTCAGCCTCCCAACACACGTTTTGTATCTTGAAACGCACATGTGTTGCCTGTACGTATCCGGAACCGGCACCTATAGCGACGTATCGCTCTTTAGTTTGCCCTAATGCTTGTGCCACGTTAAAGGGTGTAGCTAGTTCTGTAAACAGAAAAGTTCTTTGCTCTGATACATTGTTGCACTGTTAGCCCGCATCATCTTTTCGGTTGTAATACTTTTAGAAAACCTCAAGGTCTCGGCAGGTCCCGGAGCCGTAGCCATTCCAAGAACCACAAGCGCTCTCGAGGCCAGAGTCATTCTGCCAGCCATATCCACAACCAGCAGCAAGAGGGCAACCAACCTCAGGGTGCATGGGCGACAAGGCCGCAACAGCAAGGAAAGAAGGTGGCATCGGAGCCCGCAGGCACGGGTGGGAAAACAACGTCGGTGAGTTGGTCAGCGCAGTTTCCTCCTCTTTCATCTTCCCACCCTCCACCCGCCTCCACACAACAGACACAAATCCAAACACTTCACGCACAGGCTAACGCACCAACTGATACACCTCCACTTACGCTTGACAAAAGGAATGACGACTACTGGGAAAAAAAAGAAGTGCCAGAAATGACAGCAGAGATGGGAAGTATTCTAAGGGCAGAGGTGCAAAAAATGAAAGAAGATATCGTGGCCGTTGTCAAGTACATGGTGGAAGAAGCAACTAAACAGCTCATGAGTGACATGAAGCAATTCATTAGAACCTCCCTCACCCAGCAAGCTGACTCCCTTCCACATGACACAAACTCCACGCAAGATCCACGAAGGTCACACCCCTATACCCGTCCGGGTCGTTCAAGCGCAGTTTCTCTCATCACTGATACACCAAGCATTCATGGCCAGCAAACCTGAGAAACTCGTTGCGACACCCTTCCGAGTGTGGCAATGGAATTTTAGAGGTTACCGCAAGAAGCGCGGACCACTCATACACTTCTTATCTAGAAAGCCACACCAACCAGATGTGACAGCACTGCAAGAAGTGCACTTCAACACTTCGTGGCTATAACGCTTACAGTGATAAACACGACACCACTAATCGACATTTAGCTGCCACCCTCGTATCCAAACACATCACAGTGGTCGATCACACACTCGACAACTGAAATATTCTAACGTTCTTATAGAAATCACATCCACAGCTTGATTGCAAACCAGCTTCTTTGTACTAAACATCTACAGTGCGCCTAAATTTCGACGAGAGGAATTCGGACCCCTTTTAGATGCGAAGCATCTTACGCTCGGGGCTATGTTCGTCCCTCCCGCGTCCCTCCCGCGTCCGTCCCGCGTCGCGCGTCCCTACTTTCATGAAGTAGGGAAGCACCCACTATGCGAACCAGAACACTGTAGTACAATATAAGGCCGTCAACCACCAGTCACCAGAGTCATGGCCGCGAGCACAGAGAGGCTGCTTAGCAATGGCTAGGCAGGTGGTGTGTGTCGCCCAGGTTGACTCCATTCCTCGATCTTGCTTGCATGTGTTTGGGGGGCGGCTTAGTCCGTCCCCCCCCTTTCCGCGTCCCACACCACCACAGCGCATGCGCGCCTCCTCCCCCTCTCTCTCTCTTTCGTCTCCTACGCTTACCCCCTTTCTCTCCTCTAGGAATACTCTACGCAGCGGCGCCCGCGTCCCGCGTCCTACACCCCCCATAGCCCATGCGCGTCCCCTCTCTCTCCTCTCCTAAGCTCACCCCTTTGTCTCCTCTAGGAATCCTCTACTATACGGAGCGGCCCCCCGCGTCCCACACCCCGACAGCGGATGCGCGTCTCCTCTCCTACGCTCACCCCCCTTTCTTTACTCTACGGAGCGGCGCCCGCGTCCCACAGCTCATGCGCGTCCTCTCCCCCCTCTCTCCTGTGCTCACCCCCCTTTCTCTGCTGTAGGAATCCTGTACTCTACGGAGCGGCGCCCGCGTCCGACATCCCCACAGCGCATGCGTGTCCTCTCCCCCCTCTCTCCTACGCTCACCCCCTTTCTCTACTCTAGGAATCCTCTACTCTACGGAGCGGCTCCCGCGTCCCCCCCTCTCTCTCATCTATCCTACGGTTCCACACGTTCTTTCCTCTAAGGAATCCTCTACGGAGCGGCGCGCGACAGGTGGTGCGACAGCTGTGTACTCCGCTGGGGGGCACCATGGTAGTTCCGCGGTATAAAAATGACTGAGCGCGCCTCATTCTCTCTCCTGTCCAGCGCCGCGATGAGCGCCCGGGCCGCTACCGCGAAACGAGAGCGGCGAACTTTCACCCGCTCAAGCTGACCATCTCCCCGCTGCTTCGCATCCACACATGGTTCCCTTTAGCGGGAGATGGGGAATTTTTTTACTACTGTTTGCAGGCAAACCAAAAAGTCGATAATTCTCGAAGATTTGAATGCGTACCATCCAGCGTGGGGATACCAAACAGAAACTCCCAAAGGCCGCTGGCTAGCTCACGCTATGACCCTTCATCAATTAACCCGTTTAACATAACCTGACACACCTACGAGAACAAGCAACAGCGTGAGCAGAGATTCATGTCCCGAGATAACAATGGTCAATAGGTTGAATCAATGCTCACGGATTAATCTGATCGAGAACTTGGGCAGTGACCACAAGATTCTGGCCACATAGGTCGAAGTAGCGCCAACACGTATTCCCTATTGTTAGATCAAAATAACGAATTGCGAGGCATTTTGGCGCAAGAGAACAAACTCCCAACAGTGATGCACCGTCTCTATGTGAATGAATTGAAACTCGACAGGCAGATTTCAAAGCTGCAACCAAACAACTAACTTCGACAACAGAGGTTCCAGATGTGGATAAACATTTACTTCACCTCTGAGAGGCTAGAAGAGGTCTTACGAAGCGATGGAAGATGCAGCGGTACAATCGAAAGCTTAAACAAAGGATCGCACGGATTACGGCAGAAGCGGAAAAATACGCCGATACCCTCACTAAGAACAGCTGGCACAACTTCTGCGACCGCCTGAATGGCACGCTGAGAGCATCCAAACGCTTTCAATCCTCCGAGCATTACTCAACCTAACACATACGAGAACTCACACTAATAGTACCATCCGTACTATTCTTCACAAAGAACAGATGGGTGACGACGTCCTCCTGCGAAAGCTGCAACAGCGCTACTTATCTACAGGTCCTCAGCCCGAATACAAAGACTATCCCCACAAGAAAGACAGAGACCTGGATGCAGACATCACAGAGGCAGAAGTGAGGGCAGCCATGCTAGGCATAAGACGAAACACAGCACCGGGAGTAGACGGCATTCATTATGCACTACTACGCAACCTCGGCGATAACGTCATCCATCAACTCACTGACTTCTACAATAAACAGTTGAAAGACGGAACACTTCCTCAGGAATGGTGGCACGCCGATATCGTATTAATTCCAAAACCTGGCAAGCCTTTGTCCCTTCATAATCTGAGACCCATATCCCTGACACCGCGTGTAATAAAACTCTTCGGACACGTTGTTCTAATGCGCCTGCAAGATTACCTCGAGATGACCAACTTCTTTCCTACCACCCTATTCGGTTACCGCGCTAATTTGTCGACAAGGACGTACTGCTACAACCCCGGTGTAGCCATGCTAGTGCGATCACGATGACGCTGTCATAACGGCACACCACATGCAAGCTAACCATTATGCGCCATGATGATGAGGATGACGCTGATGACGATGAAGAATAAGCGCGTTCCAGACCACACATTTTCTTTCTGCCATGGATGAGAACGATCGAGAACGCGCTCTCACCCGCGAAAGGCAAAACGGCAACGCCGACAACAAGCTGCCCCGGGGTTGAGGACATGGTAAGCGGCGGCTCAACGGCAAAAACACAATTTATATACTGTACACACGCGTTGTCACTCATTTACATGCACGAGTGGGCAATGTCACGGGTGATTTACGGTAAGAACGATCCCCAGTGCTTCGCCCACTCGTCGTAATTCACTCCGTGGAAATGCGGAATTTATTTATCTGTCCGCACGGCAACCATTGGTGTTGGGGAACTTCGGTCAGCAACTATAAGGCTTTCCGGCAGAGGTGCTCCGCAAGGTTCAATTTTATCACCTACCCTGTCCAACGTGGCCACGGCAAAACTACCACCACTCCTAGACAAAATTCCGAACGTGTAGCATGCGCTCTACGTAGGTGACGTCACAATCTGGGTAAGCAAAGGGTTCAGACGGCGCCATTCACGACGCACTACAGGATGCTGTGAATGTGCTTAAAGGGTATGCCTTAGCCGGAGAACTCACTTGCGCAGCTGAGAAGTCGGAACTCTTGCTGGCGTTTATACGCCGAAAAAGGCCCAACATACCGCCAGACGTTACCATGCATCTGAATGGATACCTTATTCCAAGAGCAGACTCCGCGTATTAGGACTTCATATACAACACAACGGCAAGGTCACATATACCCTCCAACTACTGCGCAAACAAATCGCCCAAGTGACTCATATGATTAAACACAATACCAACCACCGACATGGACTTCTCGAAAAATACACTCTCCGATTGGTGCAAGCCCTTATCATAAGCTGATTGACCTACCACCTCCCCTACCACAACCTTACTCAAACCGAGACAAACCGGATGGACACCTTTCTCCGCACGGCACTAAGTGCTGCTCTGGGACTGCCCCATTGAGCGTGAACGCAGCTCCTTCTACGACTTGGGGTTCACAACATCATACCTGAAATTATTGAAAGATATGGCAACAGCCAAATTGAACGCCTCCAGCGGACAAGACAGTGTCGTCTCATACCCTCTCGGTTGGGATACAGCGTGTCATACAAACCGCATCGAGAACCGAAACATCTTTCACTTGACATTAGGAGGAAAATTCAAGTAGCCCCCCATACCCCGCAATATGCACCCTGATCGACATAAAGGCCGCAGACGGCCAAGAGTTCAAGCTCTAATGCGTGTCGTAGGTGACGGCAGATCTAACGCACCAGGCCTTTACATTGACGTGGCCCGATATCCACAGAAACGGGCTATGTGTCTCGTCGTAGTGGACAATACCGATTCTGTAACGGTATCGGCTACGCTCAACACCGTGGAGAGATGTCCAACCCAGACGACGCACCAACAGAACAACTAAACTGCACTAAATTGCTACAATATTACCTCAAGGCCGTATGCACTTCCCACCACGTGTCGTTTTATGTTGTCGTAGACGTTACCGTGATTAGAATTTACAAATTGAACAAACAAAAATTTCCTGCCGTAAAAGTATTTGCCGATAGTAGCTTACCAATCTAGGCCGCAACATGCGCGAGAAAGTACTTTCTCGTAAAGACATTCATGACTTGACAGCAAAGAAAGGACCAAAGCTAAAGATATGAACATAATAATAATATCTGGGGTTTAACGTCCCAAAACCACGATTTGATTATGATGGACGCCGTAGTGGAGGGCTCCGGAAATTTGGACCACCTGGGGTTTTTTTAAGGTGCACCTAAATCTATTTACGCGGGCCTCAAGCATTTTCGCCTCCATCGAAAATGCAGCCGCCGCGGCCGGGATTCGATCCCGCGACCTTCGGGTCAGCAGTCGAGTGCCATAACCACTAGACCACCGTGGCGGGGCAAATATATGAACATATTCGTGGTTAGGGGTTCGCGTGTGCGATAATCTTATATCTATCTTTGCTGTTCTACGATTTACGTTTGAGCTAAAATAAATTCTTCTACAAACGGCACGCTTCTATAATGTATGATTGCTCATATAGAAACGTCTAGGTGCTAATGTAGAAAAACATTCTTGATAAGTTCAGCAAACTAATTGATCAATCTGCTCAGTGTCGGAGAATTATTACGATTCAGTGACATTTAAAAGTACAAGTTTGCCACCATAGCTACAAATGTTTCATATAAAAAGAAATGTCATTAGTCAAGTTCAGACTACAATAATCTGAATAGGTTTGGGTAAACGTTTCCACGCTGTTGACGCTTCTCCCTTCTCTCGCTGTACAGAATCTTAACTTCTCTTAAGCCTTTTTATCAGACGAAAAATATAGCAGAACTCGTCATTTTTAGATAAAAATATTGCATATGTTTTATTAAGATTCAGCTGAAAAAAAAGAACAAGCTGTCTTTCCGGTTTGAACTAAAGCATGCGAATCACAGTCTCAAGAATGCTAGCCCTATAATTTCCCATCGATTAAAAGAACATGCCAAAATAGATACGAGATAATGATAGTATTGTTTTTGTTGTGTCACTCACGTTCAGTTTAAAAGAAAAACAAGTATCAAACAGCGTCGAAAAGTCATATAATCATATAATCAATCCTTGGCCAATACTCCTGAGATGGTATGAGCCATGTCAGAGGCAACAACAACAGCGTCGGCTTCTGCATTGTGGACACTCGCAGCGCGTTGCTCAAATACAAACACTTAACAACTGCGACAGTTGTTAGTTCACGCTTGTCCTGTGTATACCTATGCGTCCTTTTTGAGCGTACTTCTTTGTGCTGCTGCGGCGCGTTGCAAGTATCGAGCTGCTTGTCATTATTCGTGTGACAATCTAATTTCTTGCTATCGCATTTCTATCTTCGCTCCAGTGGTGAAACTGTGACTTTTTTTTAAAATAGAGCCATCATAACTAATGTGAAAGTAATGACATTTTTGAAGACCTGCGATGTGCTGGTAACTTGTTTATTAGAGAAAACTAAATCTACAAGCATCCTGAGCCAAACAAATATTGGTTATTGTTTTTTGAACTTGAAAAGGGCGTTAAAGGCGATAGTTTTTGTGGAACCATTTAAGAAATCGAAATGCTGTCTTTTTGCGGCCCCAATGGTAAGGACTACGCGACACCAAGCGCAGGAGCTCACGACGTTCCCGTCATCACTTCGAATTCGCAGCCTCTGTTGCCGTCGCCAGTGCATTCGAAGTTTCCAGAATAAAACACAACATCGAAATTCCCGCCATGTTCATTGCCATTAACAAAAGCTTGCAATGTTCTGCACTAAATCAGACCACGGATGCCCACATGTCAATCGGAATTCGCAGAAAAATCTGCTCGAGAAATTTGTGAACTGAACTATCCGGGAACCACTCCTGCTGATACCACGCGCAAAAACAATTCCGAATATTCGTGCCGAGGAAAAAAAACAGACGCACTTATTCCATCTACGTACTCAAAGCAAATTTTAATGACCTTAGCTAATTATTGGTCGCAGCGAGAATTTTAGCTACACGTGGCAAGATCCTGTAATCAAGACCCGACAGACGTCTATTGCTTGCGGGGAGCTGAGCTGAACCAAACATAGAAAGGTTTTGCCTGTCAATGATGTATGTTTTTTCATATGTGACACGCAGGTTCGGTACAGTTCACTTTTGGCAATCTATATAAGTACTCTATTAAAATTCTTTTGGTAGCCTAGGTAAAAATAATCGGTATAGGGGGAAAATGCCGGGATGAAAAAAACGAAACAAAAGCCAAAGTGTGGCAAAGTAAAAAGAAGGTGGTCATAAGCATTTCATTTATTCTATTTTACTGAATACGCTGTTACAATGCTTTGCATTATTATACCATGCGACCATGTTCCATATTTGCGCTTGGCGAATGACTTACGGGAAGAAGGAGGTTGCTTGAGGTAACTGCATACGTGGGTGCTTCATCTGCGCATATGTGTATTTTAATATTTTTGGCTAATTGTTGTAATTCATACTGCAAGTTGATTTTTTTTAAATTTTGTACAGCTTACCCTTGGCCACTTTTCTAATAGGCAAATTAATGAGTTTTCTGTATACATGTATTGAGAGACTCTGACCTTGTCATCAGGGATAAGACAAACATATAAATTACGAAAAGACAGACGTCCATCGACCGCCGCATGTTGGTAATGCACATTGGTTTCAGAAACTTTGTCGTGTCTCAGCCAGTAATTGTTCTAATTATATTTCAAAATTGCTCAGTTGCTTTATTTCTTGTTGTATCCGGCTATTCCACAAGCTTTAAAAGGGACTTGATCGTGCATCTCCTATCGTTACGATACCGGCTGCATTGAGCACTACCTCGTTCGCTCAAGATCCCTACGGTAAGCAAGTGACCTTCATTGCATAGGATTAAAGGTGTCAAAAGTTTAATGCATTTTTTACCAACAGCTAATGGTATAACTATCGTTCCAATAACTTTTGCTATTACCCACGCTAGAAAATATTAGAAATGTTCATCAGCGATTCTTCGTTTATGATTTCAATTTAAACTTATGCTGAATTTTAAAGACATGAAACGACACTTGTTCGCTAATAACGTGCAACGAAAGATACATTTATTACTAAGAAGCTTAGCATACATTCATACACAGATGTTTATAAAAAATTTATCGCCTCAAGACGAGTTGGTACTGTTACGCTGAAGTATGCACAGAAAGGCATTTCGATGTGAAAAGGCTACTCGCACATTTACTCTTGTGTAGTAATACATGATAAGTAAAAAAGATATGAATTCTTGTCTCCATTAGTATAACTCATGATGTACAGAAAATAAATATTCCCTATAGCAAACAAATAATTAACAGGCCAACACTGTTTTCATTCACGCATACTTTACTGTAGAAGAAAACAAGTGGACGGTACACATGCACATATGCTGCTTTTAAAATGTATTCTACCTTTATATATTATGATTACTCGAAGCCCAATAGCTTAATTACACTTTTTGTGTGCTAAGCATTAATACAATAGCGCCTGCTTATAAGGGCAGTCTGTCGCGCGAGTAATGTCATCAGGTGCTGAATAAACAGGACCTATTCCACCACTCTAATTATTATCCACCAGTATCAAAATATTTGCAGAAAAAGTTTCATATCTTGGAACATTTTAATGTATGTAAATTATATCTGCTTGCCTTTAGTCTAACGTAGCTATATTAAACATTATTTCAAGTAAACAAAAAAAATTGCCTTCACAATGAATACAGCAACGATTACTCATTTTAAAGGCGATACCAGTTCGTCATGGTAGATTTCCTCAACCTCTCCGGGAAAACTATTGTAGATTTCATCACATTGAACGTTTTATAATAAATGTCGCGAACTGTAGCGTCCGAAAAAAAATGAACGACGCTTGAGCTTCGCCTTCAAGAGCAGATTTCGA